>AWOL01S0028547.1:17552-53482 GCA_000715115.1 Nicotiana otophora | reverse complement strand
TCAACCCTTCACCAAATGCTGAAGTTCCCAACACCGGATGGAGTAAAAACGGTGTATGGGGAACAACATGCTTCCAAAGAGATGTTCGCGGTTGACGAAGTAATACCGGTATCGACGCTTTCGTCAACAAAGGGATCAGAGTCCAAAGGAAAATAGGAAGCTAAATAGCAACCACAACCACCAGCCTCGACTCAGTCGGAGAAGCAGGGAACGGACGAGGACGATGACTACTGGACCCCTCGATCCTTCATAATCCTCGAGGATTCCGACGCCACCAAATCGACAGTCGAAGAGCTGGAGCAAGTCATACAGATCGAGCTTCTACCCGATCGAAAGGTATACCTGGGTACAGGGTTAACCCCCGAGCTCAGGGAAAAACTCATTAAATTTCTTATCAATAATATGGATTATTTTGCTTGGTCCCACCTAGATATGAGAGGGATCCCGCCGAAGATCACTACACATCGACTGAGCTTGGACCAGAAGTTCCGCCCGGTAAAACAAAAGAAAAGGCCCCAGTCCGAGGTAAAACATGCATTCATCAAGGACGAGGTAGCCAAACTTTTCAAAATAGGATCTATTCGGGAAGTAAAATATCTCGACTGATTAACAAACGTAGTCGTAGTCCCTAAAAAGGGAAATAAACTTAGAATGTGCGTAGACTATATAGATTTAACCAAAGCATGTCCTAAAGACTCCTTCCCTCTGCCGAATATCGACCGCATGATCGATGCCACGATCGGCCATGCGATCCTTAGTTTTCTCGATGCCTACTCCGGGTACAATCAAATACAAATGAACTCGGAGGATCAGGAAAAGACTTCGTTCATCACTAAGTATGGCACCTATTGTTATAATGTAAAGCCGTTTGGACTAAAAAATGATGGTGCTACTTATAAACGCTTAGTAAATCGAATGTTCGAAGAACAAATAGGTAAATCAATAGAGGTTTATATTGACGATATGCTAGTTAAGTCCCTGCGAACAGAGGACCATTTGACACATTTGCAGGAGACCTTCGATATACTAAGTAAATACTACGTGAAACTCAACCAGGATAAATGTGCATTCGAGGTCGGCTCGGGCAAGTTCCTCGGCTTTATGGTATCAAATCGGGGGATCGAAATCAACCCCGATAAGATCAAGGCAATCGAAGACATCAAAGTCGTGGACAATGTTAAGGCCGTACAAAGATTAACATCAGATAGAAGTCATAGGTTCTTTTCACTGCTCAAAATGAAGAATAATTTTACATAGACCCCGGAATGCCAACAAGCATTGGAGGAATTAAAGTGGTACCTCTCGAGCCCGCCACTGCTTCATACTCTGAAAGCGGACGAGCAACTCTACTTGTACTTAGCACTCTCGAAAATTGCGGTAAGTCGGGTCCTAGTTCGAGAAGAGCAAGGTACGCAATTTCTTGTTTACTATGTTAGTCGAACTTTAGGTGAGGCCGAGACCCAGTACCCACACATATAAAAATTAGCGCTTGCCCTAATAAGCGCCTCTAGAAAATTAAAATCATATTTTCAGTGTCACCCGATATGTGTAGTGACTACTTATCCCCCTTCGTAATATTTTTCATAAGCCTGAACTTTCGGGCCGATTGGCCAAATGGGCCGTCGAGATCAGTGGGTACTATATCGAGTATCGACCCCAAAGGACCATCAAGTCTCAAATCATAGCGGACTTCGTGGACGACTTTATGCCATCCCTCATACCTGAGGTCGAAAAGAAACTATTATTAAAGTCGGGTACATCATCGGGGGTGTGGACCCTCTTCACATACGGCGCTTCGAACGTGAAGGGGTCCGGGCTAGGCATCGTTTTGAAGCCGCCCACGGGTAATACAATTAGGCAAGCTATCAAAACTTCCAAGTTAACTAACAATGAGGCTGAGTATGAGGCCATGATTGTAGGTCTCGAGCTAGATAAAGGTTTGGGAGCAGAGGTCATCGAGGCTAAATGTGACTCCCTGCTTGTGGTAAACCAAGTCAACAGAACCTTCGAGGTTCGAGAAGATCGAATGTAGAGGTACTTGGACAAACTACATGTGACTCTACATCGGTTTAAATAATGGACCCTATAGCATGTGCCTCGAGAACAAAACAGCGAGGCCGATGCCCTTGGAAATTTGAGGTCATCAGTCGAAGACAACGAGATTAGATCGGGGACTGTCGTACAACTTTCAAGGTCAATAATCGAAGAAGGCCACACCTAAATCAACTCCACAAGTCTGACCTAGGATTGGAGGAACAAATATATCAAGTACCTAAAGAACGGGAAGCTTCCATCGGATCCTACGGAATCGAGGACTCTACGTACGAAAGCCGCACGATTCACATTGGCCAAAGATGGAACACTATATATAAGGATATTCGATGGACCATTGACAATATGTTTGTGACCAGGAGATACCGACTACGTTCTATGAGAAATCCACGAGGGCACCTGCGGAAATCATTCCGGTGCCGAATCATTGGTTCATAAAGTCATCATAGGAGGATACTATTGGGCCGATATATAAAAGGATACAAAAGAGTTTGTTCGAAAGTGAGACAAATGTCAAAGGTATGCGCCGATGATTCACCAACCCGAAGAGCAACTCCACTCAGTCTTATCCCCATGGCCATTCATGAAATGAGGAATGGATATCGTCGGCCCTCTACCATCGGCCCCAGGTAAAGCTAAATTTATTTTGTTTATGATTGACTATTTCTCTAAGTGGGTTGAAGCACATGCTTTCGAGAAAATTAGAGAGAAAGAAGTCATAGACTTCATCTGGGACCACATTATATGCCGATTCGGGATGCCTGCCAAGATCATATGCGACAATGGAAAGCAATTCATCGGCAGCAAAGTGACAAAGCATCTCGAAGATCACAAAATAAAAAGGATCATGTCGACGCCATATCATCCTAGTGGGAACGGCCAGGCCAAATCGACAAACAAGACAATCATTCAAAATCTAAAGAAAAGATTGAACGATGCTAAGGGGAAATGGAGAGAAATATTGCCCGAAGTCTTTTGGGCGTATCGAATAACGTCAAAATCCAGTACGGGGGCAACACCGTTCTCTTTAGTATATGGCGCCGAAGCTCTGATCCCAATGAAGTCGGGGAACCTAGCGTTAGGTTTTGATATGTAACGGAAGAGTCAAATCACGAGGCTATGAATACAAGCCTCGAATTGCTAGATGAAAAACGGGAAGATGCCCTCGTTGGAATGGCCGCACAGAAACAGCGGATCGAAAGGTACTACAATTGAAGAGCCAATCTTCGACACTTTAAAATCGTGGACTTGGTTCTGAGGAAGGTCACCCTCAATACTCGAGACCCAAACGAAAGAAAACTTGGCCCGGACTGGGAGGGACCGTATCAGGTCCTCGATATTATCGGAAAGGGATCCTACAAACGTGGCACGATGAACGACGAACAATTACGAAACAATTGGAATATATCACTCCTCAAACGATATTACTGCTAAGGTACTGTCACGACCCAAAATTCTAACTTATCGTGATGGCGCCTATCTCGATACTAGGCAAGCCGACAACCTCAATAAACCATAAGTTTTTTTAAGTTTAAAAATATAATATTTAAACACAATCCACAAGTCTTGCAAATACCGATACAAACACTCCCAAAACTTGGTGTCACCGAGTACATAAGCATCTATACATTACAAGTCTCTAAAATGTGGTCTATAATAATCTGAGACCAAATACAATAAACAAAAGGATAGGGAAGGAGAGACAAGGTCTGCGAAACATGGCAGCTACCTCTGAATCTCCAGAAAATCGACCGTGTGAAAGAATCAACACCCGCTCTATCTGGGAACACCTGGATCTGCACACGAAGTGCATGGTTTAGTATGAGTACAACCAACTCAATAAGTAACAATAATAAATAAAGAACTGAAAGTAGTGACGAGCTTCTCATCTAACTCCAAATACAATACTTTCCAATATAAAAGAGTAGGCATGCTCTCAACTTCAACCTTTAAAATTTCAGTGAAATTTCATATCAGGTTTGACCGAAATAGAAAATAATATTTTTCCAAAATTTCCAAAATAGTGATATATGACAGCTAAAATACAGCAAATAATGGAATCAATGCATCCTCTTAGAGTAACAGTCACTCAGTCCTCCCATTCACTCCAAACTCATAGTCACTCTTTCCTCATAGTCACTCTTTCCTCACAGTCGCTCATTCCTCACAGTCGCTCTTTCCTCACAGTCGCTCATTCCTCACAGTTACTCGGCACTCGCACACGGTACTCGCACTCAGTAGGTACCTGTGCTCACTGGGGGTTTGTACAGACTCCGGAGGGGCTCTTTCATCCCAAGCGCTATAACAAGCCAATCATGACATATAACAATGAAACATGTTGTGGCGCACAGCTCAATCCCATAAATATCCTCACAATTAGGCCATTGGCCTCACTCAGTAATCAACCTCACTAGTCTCTCGGGCTCTCAGAAATCATGATAAGCAGCCCAACAACAATGATATGATGCATCAATAATGAATAAGAGAGACTGAGGTAAAAATGTGCAAAATGAACTGTGACTGAGTGCAAAATAATAATTCAGCAGATAATTTCACAAGTACACGACCTCTATGGGTCCCAACATTGTAAACATATGATTTAAACATGATTCATAGATCCATTTCTCTAATAAGGGGAAAAATATACGGATATCAACAGATTTTTCAACTACACAGTTCCATGGAATTGACCAAGTTATAATTCCTACGGTGCACGCCCACACGCCCATCACCTAACATGTGTGTCACCTCAAAATCAATCACATAATATATAATTCGGGGTTTCATACCCGCAAGACCAAATTTAGAACTGTTACTTACCTCAAACCGTATAATTCATTATTCCGCAATGCCTTTGCCTCGTGAATTGGCCTCCAAATGCCTTGAATATAGCCACAAATAATTCGATTCAGTCAATAAAAATTGTAGGAGTTAATTCCATATGAAAATATAAATTTTCCATAAAAATCCAAAATTTCATCCAAAAATTACCTGTGGGACCCACATCTTCGAACCCGACAAAATTTTAAAAAATCCGAAAGCCCATTCAACCACGAGTCTAACCATAATAATTTTACTAAAATCCGACCTCAACTCGATCTCCAAATCTTCAAATCTTATTTTCAAATCCCTAGGTTCAAATCCCCGATTTACACCTAAAAGATACGTAATCTAGTTGGAGTATTCAATGATATTTCAATATTATGGAGTAGAAATGATCACAAGTGACTTACCTCAAGATTTTCCCTGATTTCTCGCTCAAATATTGCCTCAACCCGTGTTTGGAATGTCCAAAAAATGAGAACATCATTTTCTTCATTTTCGTTTATATTTTATACTAACCATTTGCAGGTGTTTAATTGAAGACACCAAAGAATTCTTCAAACACAAAGTCCTTAGGACTGAAAGCACGCGTTGCACTCCTTTTCCCTTAGACCGGTTTTTATCCCAAATGGGTTTTTCCGACGAGGTTTTTAACGAGGCAACCATTGTTCGTGCTAACTTAGAGCAATTCAACAGTATCCGAAGCTCCTTTACAATCAACCTCGAATACTGGGGGGGCATCACCTTCGGATAGTTACAAGGAAAATACTTCGTGTCGACAGGGTCTCGATAGGTAAAGGACCAAACGGTCAAATGAACCGTGTCCATGTAGATTACTCGAGCCCTAATGGAACAACATGTACGCATGTATAATCTATTGAAAGAAATATTTTTCCTTACCAGATGTTCCTTGCCTTAGAGAAATTTATACTTTACAATTTCATACGTATGATCTATTGTGGAAACTGGCTTAAGGGCAGATCACAACTGAAGTTCAAACAATTTACCCTATACTCGGCGACTGCCGTCCAAAAAATCGACATGATCGAATAACTAAACCTCGAAATCGTAAGACCTTAAAAAGGCAATCCTCGATTTTATAGGCCACGACCACCCCACTCGAGGACTGACACTTCGAACGAGTTCGAAGTATAGCAGGGAAACAAGCCTAAGGGGCAAATCCCAAAGTAAAGGCTACGACCAAATTAACACGGTTCGGAGACGTCCGAATTCCGTTATAAAGCAGGACTTCAAATATTCTCATAAACCGATTACAAAAGGCAACCCTCAGCTGAATTACTAAGGGTATCGATAATATCGATCCTCGAAAAACCCTAAAGGGTAGCGAATTGTTCGAACTCCCGGACAATTTTGTGCTATGGCATAACAAAGCAAAGGATTTCGATAACACCAATCCTCAAAAAACCTAATGGGTACAAATTTATCTCGTGCTAAGGCATGATAATTTTTTATGATTAATTTTTCAAGCCGAGGAGGAAAAGCCATTCTTTTGAGGCCATATCGGCCAAATTCAAGAGCCTAAAGGCCATTTTATTTTTTGAGTTCGAGAAATCGTCCTTACTCAACTAAAACCTAAGGGTAACTCTACTTCGAGTTCGAGCAAGTACTCACTCGATTTTAAAGGCTACACTGATCCGACTTCGGTCTACTTGCCTAAAGTCCCAAACTTGTGAGCAAAATCTCCATAAGGCATGAATGCATGAATGAAATAGAATTTTCACGAGGCAGGAAATAAAATAAAGACAAGTCAAAGAGAAAAAAGATCTTTTATCTATACAAAAATATTTACAAGGACCGATCAGGGTCCCGCACAAAAAATCAAAAAAGAAAAAGCCTAAGATTTCTAATTTTCCTCATGGGCAACTTCTTCTCCATTGATGTCCTCTACATTCTCGGACCCGCTCTTGCTGCCATCATTATCATAGGAAAAGGCCANTTACAAGGACCGATCAGGGTCCCGCACAAAAAATCAAAAAAGAAAAAGCCTAAGATTCCTAATTGTCCCCATGGGCAGCTTCTTCTCCATTGATGTCCTCCCCATTCTCGGACCCGCTCTTGTTGCCATCATCATCATAGGAAAAGGCCGGCGCTCTAGCATCAGCTTTATGCTCTTTAGCCTTTATTATCTCATTGGTAAGATCGAAACCTCGAGCATAGATCTCCTCGAGGGTTTCCCTCAGAGATTGGCATTTGGCGAGTTCAGCAATCCAATGTGCTCGATTTTGAGCGGTCTCGGTTGCCTCTCTCGCTTGGACTTGAGCGGATTCAGCATCGGTCCGTTAGATGGCCTCGATCGCCTCTGCCTTGGCCTTTGCCTTTTCGGCATTAGATTTGGCCTTTGCAAGTTCGGAAGCCAACCGCGCCTCGAGCTCCTCTATTTTCTTTGCCTGAGCTGAGATCTTCTCCTTCATGTCTCGAAGCTGAATTTCGACCGATGACAATTGGGATCGAGAAACCTCTTTTTCAACAGCAAAATGGTCCATACTTTCTTTCCACCCCAAGGTCTCCGTATTCATCATGTTGACCTCCTCGCGGAACTGCTCGATCCTCTCAACCTTCTGCTGCAACTGTGAGATTGAAATGTTAGCCATTGTTACCGAATCGAGCGCATGAGCTTTTAAGATTTTCATTACTTGCTCGATCAGGTCGGTCTGATCTTGGTGAGCCTTGGCCAACTCGACTCGAAGGTCCTTGATCTCCTCTTCTTTTTGTCCACTAAGAAGTTTAAGGGAATTTTTCTCCTCCGTGAGCCCTCGGAGGTCGGTCTCACATCGGCTCAGCTCTGCTCGGGACTTTGAAAACGCCTCCTGATAGAGCACCAAAGCCTATACGGAAAAAAGAAAGAAAATTAGACAGGAAGAGAAGAAATAAACTAAGTATGATATCAACAAAAGGAGTTGAGACTCACCCGATTCAAGGCTTGTTGAGCCTCATCGAGGAGACTCGATACTTCACTCAGGTCGGTAGAATCCTCGACCCCGATAAAGTAACCACGTAAGGGGTCCTCCCCTACATGGGCCTCATCTACTTCGGGAGTCCTCGTAGCTTGGGCCTCGTCTACTTCAAACGTGGGCCTCGTCTACTTCAAACATACCCGCCTTTTGCTCATCTCGGCGGGAGGCATCTTCGATCTTCGACGACTCGGGGACTTTGCCCGAGTCCTTTTCCAGGACCCCCTCGGCTCGAGGCAGAATCTCCTCAACCACCACCGACTCAGCGGCCTTTGGGGCCTTGATAGTTTTCTTCACTCGGTACACCAGTTCCGAGCCATCGTCTTCATCTTCCTCCCTTAGCCGTTGAATCACATCCGCAGGCAGGGCAACGGTCTCTTTCTTCGGCTTACGAACCGGATTCTTCTCAGGCTTTGGATCCTCGGAGGTTGAGGTCCTTTTCCTCTTCTTGTCCTTCACCGGCTTCGGAACTGGGGTTGAAGTCTCTGCCGCACCAGACGGGGGCCTCATGACCGAATCCTTTCCCAGGCTTGTACACGAGAAAATTAAATAAGTAGAAGAAGGGCATCTTAATCAAATCATCAAATACATAAAAAGTGGGCTTACCATGATTCTTGGCCTCCTATCGGTCCTTTGCTAAATCGCGCCATGAGCGCTCGGCGTATGTAGAGATCGAGGCCAGGTTTCGAACCCAGCTCTCGAGGTCAGGAATCGCACGGGGCATCCAAGCGACCGCTACATCATGGAAAAAGACAGCAATGAGAAAAGACAAAGGAACAAATAATACATGGAAGCTAACAGTAAGACGGTACTTACGATTCATGTTCTACTTTATCAGGAAATGGCATCTTCTCGGCTGGGATTAGGTCGGAAGTCCTCACTCGAACGAATCGACCCATCTAGCCTCGATCCTTGTCCTCGTCTATGCTCGAGAACAACACTTTGGTAGCCCGACTGATAGAATTCGAGGGTCCACCAAACTCTATAGAGAACCAGGTTCTCTATAAGTTCCCACAGATATAAGTTCGCACAGAAACCACGCACACTGCAGTAGGTAAATGACAAGAGGAATTTTACGTGAAAAATTCCCAACTCAACATGATTAAAAATCACGACCTACCCTTGTAGGATTTCAACTTCACTATGAGCAACTTTCAGATTACAACCTATGTAACCTAGGAATTAATCTCTTAATCCCTCACTAACTTGTAAGAACTCTATTACAAGCCACTTTATAATAACTCTATTACAAATACTTAATCTCTCAATAACTTGTAACAACTCTATTACAAGCCACTTTGTAATGACTCCATTACAAAGACTTCCAACTCGACTAAACTAGCCAAGACACAAACACAAGGGTTTATGATTTACAAAGGTTTTCCACACAATGTTTCTAACTAAGCGAAGTAGGAATTACAAGTAAAGAACTTTAACAAAGGTGCAACACAACTAAGGACATGTGATGACTCAATTCTGGATATTGGCCCTTCGTTATGTTGCTCTTTGTTCTTGACGCCTTGAAGGTCACTTGAAGGTTGGCAATACACTTGAGAGAGAGCTTGATTGATTCTGAAGTATACAAGTGTTGTTTTGCTTTTCCTTCATGTTAATATTGCATAAGTGACCTCAGTTGAATGAAGTAAGCATGTTTGGTACAAAGGTATTCCCAATAAAGTTGACTGCTCCATTGTTTACAGTGTTGCATGTATGCAGAGGAACAGTTGCAGTCACTTTATAGTTGTGGGGAGTTGACTGCATCTGTCAGCAAGGGAACTGATGTCGATCTGTTCCCCCTGTTGTTTCTTGGACTCTGAAGAATTGAACCATGTCCCCGAACTGAGACTTGTTGTTCTTTAAGTACTTGAGGATGTGTATCAGGTTCCTTATCTGGTTCTTGTCATTAAGTCCCAGTTGTTTCTTGGACTCTAAAGAATTGAACCACGTCCCCGAACTGAGACTTGTTGTTCTTTAAGTACTTGAGGATGTATATCAGGTTCCTTATCTGGTTCTTGTCATTAACTTTGTTAGATTATCAAAACATAACAAGGTACATATAACCTATCACCGACATTGGAGTTTTATTAACCCGCCTCGATAGAGGTGGGTGCTATACAATCTGATAAGATGATAGAGGGTGAAAGGGAGCCCCTCGACTTCGCTCACGAAGAATCGGAGAAGAATAACAATTCGCCAAAAGGAAGGATGGATTTGGCCTAGGGTTATTTGATATTGACGGCAAAAATTAACGATGACGGGGTCGAGGGGGCCCAGTGTAAAAGAGTAAGTGTAAACACTTAGAAACCCTTCCACATGGGTGGTGATGTATTCTTCGGGGGTCGGGATCACCACCTCTTTGCCCTCCCAGTTGCAGTCTTTCTTTACTTGCTTAAGGTATCCCTTAGTTATCGAGCATATATACCTCGACATTGGCTCGCATCGATCAGGAATCGACGAGGCTTTATCGGTCTTGAAATCGGTGTTTAGCGCGCATCCCCAGGAATGCATTCCTCAAAATGAGGTTCCACCGGAGTTTTCCCGCCGGCCGGTTGAGAAGATGAAACAGCTTCTTTGTGTCGTACCGTTTTCGATGTTTTTGCCATTTTTGTGTAAGTTTGAAGAAGAGGAAGATAATAGGACTTGACGTTTGAGAAAGGATTAACAGGAAAACCTGAAGATTTGTAAAAGGGAAGAACTTAAGAGATGTAAAAACTTTGGAGATTAGAAGGAAGTGAAAGTAAAGCTTGAATCAATGAGGAAGCGGTCTATTTATTGGATTCACGGCAACGGTTCAAAAGCACTAGTGGCCGACCACCAACTGACACTCATTAATGACTTGGGGAACTGCACCAACGGGACGTTTCGGTCACTCCCGTTGCTTACGTCACGAGGATGACATCATGACAGGTCGAGGTAAAAAGACTCAATTCGTTTCTTGTCATTTCACTCCAAAAAACGAGGGAACCATCTATATACGGTTAAAATCGGGCCCATCCGATTTTACTATTTGACCGAGACCGGTAGGTTGCATCGAAGGATGGCCTCGTAACGAAACAGACTAAATCACAAGGATAAGGTACTGAGTTCAGAATCAAGGTACTTGTCGAGATCGAGGCTAGTAGCGATCGAAACCAAATGAGACAGACATCGAGCAAGATCGAAGATAACACAATAACAGAGAGGCGAGATATCCGTGACTGGTCGAGGATCATGGTGTAAATCTCGGAACGGATCAAATCAGAAACGGTTAATTAGCTAATCATAGGATTTCGTTCTGTAATTAGAATTATACCATAAGTGAAATTCCTCTGCTATTTAAAGGGGGGTTCTAATCATTTGTAAGACACATTGTTCACAGATATAAAAGCAATATAATTCTCTTTCTCGTTTATACTATTGTTCATCAGTTTGTTATATTTTAATTGTTCTTACATCAACCAGTTTGAGGGTATCCAAACTCGAGGGCTGAGTTCCATTCAAACACTGGTTTGCTTTACTTTATACTTCATTTCTATTATTAATCTTCATATTTATCAATTGTTATCCAATTTTAAGGATAAAATATGTTCAAATTCTAACTTGACGTCAATTGACCTTTGGGATTAAAAATGAAATAGCAATAAAGCATGTAGTACACGGGTTAAGGTACATTTCACGTTTATAACACGCATAAATCATTTTGTTTGACAGCAAAAGATACTGTCTCCGATCAATTTTAGTTGACTTATTTCTTGTACTAGTCTTAGGGTACGCGCGTTACGCATATATTCCGTCTTAATAAGTACATAATTTCAAAATCACATTAATAATATATTAACGAATAGTACTTGAGCAATAAAATTGTTGGGGAAAAAAGAGTAAGTTCCTAAAAGATAATTATTTTTGTCCTATATAGCTAATTTAACGAAGAAAGAATCCATTACACAGAAGTTCTTAATCATGTTGGTCATCATATTCAACTAAAGGTTTATTCCATCGTTATAATTTCATTAGAATTTCACAAGTTTTCATGCTTCTTTTTTAGTATTAGTACGAACACATAAACTCTTGAAGATGTAAGAGTTTTTTCTGATTTTATTTAAATGTATATGTTTTTAATTTCATTCTATAAACACAAGCAAGGTACAAAAATCTTTTTTTCGTCGAGAGAAAAATATAAATTCTTCTATTTCTTTAATTAATAGAAATACTATAAGAACGGTAAAACAACTCAAAAAACATAAATAAATTTTGAAAGTTTGGCCAAACAAGCCCAATGATTTCATTAAGGTGCAGATGTATTTTAGATCCTTATCAATTATTACTGAATTTATATTCTAAGATTGTCAATATTTAGGGGCATTCATATTCCTAGCATCTACGGGTAATGAGGCCAATCACATCTCTTTCGTATTCTTCAGCCACGCGCACTATCAACTGTACTAAATTTATTATATATTTCTCTAAGAAGTTTAATTGTTCTATTTTTAAATATTTAAGGCTCATTATTTCTAATTTCATGTAATTGCTTTCTATTTTTCATAAAATAACAAATTACATGTCTACGGAAAACAAACATGGTAATTTGTTATATTTTTCTGTATGAAGTTTGATTGCGCAATTCTAAAATATTTAAGGCTCATTGGTTTCTAACTTCATGTAGTTACTTTTTTTTTAATACATAATTTCTTCATAAATTGAGAAAGAGTTTCCTTTTTATTTTACGGAAACTTTTTCTCAAAAAAATAAATATTTTATTTGTATTTACAATTTTATCCAACATAAAGTACGAGGATAAAAAAGACGAACGACATTTCGCTAAGTATCTTCGTGTTTTTAATATAATATAAATATAGTATAATATAATATAATATAATATAATATAATATAATATAATATATGAATATGAATGAATGAATATGATATGATATTTGCATCATAAAAATATATTTTGCTAGAGAAATAAAGTAAAAACGAATTGCGAGAAGTGGTGCTAATGCATTGCATCTTCGTCAAACATTGAAATTTATCGCTAATCCCTCTGGTTCACTTTTGGTTGTCAAGTATTCTAAAAATAAAATTTTAATTTTATTTGTCATTTTTCGCATATCAAGAAAAAAATAATTTATTTTTTTTATTTTGCCTTTAACATTAATTACTTATTCCAAATTATTTTTCAAATCCATTAAGACTATACACCAATTAATATGGGTATCATGATAAATTATGCATTTTATTTATTATTTCTTAAGAGTTATGTAAAGTTACAATTGACAAGTAAAAGTGAACCAAGGAAGTTATGTTTCTGCCAGAAGGAAGAAAAATAAATAAATGACTTGAAGATGTACATAATTGCACTTAATTCTTCCATGGGAGATGTGAAAAGTGAAAATAAACACCAAAAAGTCAAGCTTGTCAAGTCCACTCACACCTCGAATATTTGGTGTTTGTACGTTAACTTGGGTAGTCTCTTGAGTTTTAATTGTCTTTGGCATTTATCGGTGCTTACGTATTGTAATAAATTCTAATTGCTTCTGTCTTTATTGAATATGGACATGTTTTGTAGGATTTGCACTAAAGCTTAATTAGATAAACCTTGCCCGAGAAAATCGAAAGTCTTACTAAAAGCTGATCATATGAGTGCTGTGCTTGTAATGAATTGGAAGGGACTCACGGGCATTAATAATGAATAATCTAGCTGAAATTATTTAATAATTTTATTTTTTGGTGAAGGGCAAAATAGTCGATCAGTTTATTACGAATATTTTTGTAATTTAACTTTAGTCTCCCACTTGTAATATAGTATATATATGTATGTGTATATATATATATATATATATATATATGATGATTAATCAATCCCAATATTCTAATAATCTCTTCATTACGTAGTATACATTTTCCTCATTCAACGAATATAAACTAATATTGTCTTATACTATTCGGCACTTAATGTAACAATTGAACTAACATCCCAATAATCTATATACAATTCTTCAAACTTTCTTTAGAAAATTCAGAACGAACTATATGAAATATCAAATTCTAATGGGACGCGCGACATGAGTAATTAGAATCTAGGAGAATAGAAAATGGATAAAATGAAAAGATAGGAGTAGAAGGCACGCAACAGCTAAAAAAGGACTATTTGATCGTCTCGTACAGAGTAAAAGAACACACAAAGTAATTAAATTAGATCAACATTGACATACCCCATAATATATACACTTACCCTCTTCCTCTGGTTAATAATACTGTTATATAAAAGAAAAAAGCATCGACAAGTATATCTTCAAGGCACAAGAATTACGTACGGATAAAGAGAAGAGGGAGCTTTTTCATGATGAATTCACGAGCAAAGCCAACAGATACTGCTGAAACCTTGGCGTTGGTTAGGGCAGGGCTTTTTGATTTGTTTTGTATTTGGTTGAGCAGCCATGGATATTTGTGTTGGCGGAGAACAAATGTGGTCCTCTTCTTCTTGTGGGAAGACATGAGCAGCAGCACAGGGCATAGCAGCCCCGACTTTTTGCCCCAAGAATTCAGCACAAACAGCATCAAATGAACTGAACAATGAATTCATGATTCCTGGCCTGTCACTACTGAGGATTGATAGTAACAGCTTGAATAGATGGTTACCGAAGGAGATATAGTAGAGAGCTATAGATATATAGAGGAGCCAAGGAAGGAAAGCTGGATGCCGAGGGTGGCTAAGAAAAGCTTATAATAGGACAAAAATTGTGTCACCTGGTTGTCCCCACAGGCACGAATCACATGATCGGAGGAGAAGGAACTTCATATTCATATATTACATGAATAATGCCTTATTGGATTGGAAATTGGAAATGGAGAGCGGGATACTAGTATGAATATTGACCGCTGTGTTACAGCTGAGCAGTTTTGGGTCCCATTTCTAGCTTGTTAGAAAAGATAGCTATTATCGAGCTTCATATCTATCTATAGCAGACTAGCAGTAAAGCCGCCAACGTACGACCGCATTATACAGCTATTTTATGTTTGGCACATTGTGCAATTTTTAAGATGGCAAAACCCAAAACAATAAAATTTAAATTCTTTTAAAAAACAAATAAGATGTAGGGAGTTGCTACAAAAAGGGGAATAATTTTCTGAGTGCACGACTCGAGGGGGAGTTAAGCTTACTGTAAAAACTAGTCCCAACAAATTCAGCAAGCCAAGGACTTGATGGAAGTACACAATCATGTTCACTATTCCCTCCCTCCACTTTAAGCGATCTTATAATTTTTTTATTTTTTTTAGGTTTACAATATTTAATGTTTTTAAATACTAGTTGTTTTATAAGTCAATTGACCAAACTCCATTTTAGTATAATAATTCACCAAACTTGATATTATTTCGATCCCAACATTTATAACCTCCTAGAAGCGCATAATATCATCTACTACGGATGAAGTAATTTGTGAGAGGTTTCATCATTTTACAGAGTTACACAGCCGACGAACGAAATTGAAATACCCAAAACGAGGACATCTGTAATAATGGCGTCTAATGCATCTCCATGGATTTAGACAGTGAGATCTGTTTTTCATCTTTGAGGATTAGTTTATTTTAAAATGCGGGTTGACCTAAAGTCCAAATTAACGGCGTCCAGAGAAAGCATATCTGCGACAGCGGGACCCAGCATCTCCTACTTTCCAGAACACAATGAATGCAGTTGAAAGCTCTGCGTCACCTTTCGCGGTTTCCAATGCAACGACTGACGGGCACAACACTTTTGAATCAAGTTATTTTTACACGTTAACCCTTTTCTCTTTCGACTAATAGATTTTGAGTTCGAGTCAATTCAAGAGTAGTACGAGGAGTTTTTGAAAAGAGAGAACTGATAGTCTATCGGAAATAATTTTTCTATGTTGGGATATAAATAAAGTTTGCATGCAAACTATCCTCCACATACTCTATTAGTAAAAATTATATTGGGTTGTTATTGTTGTTACTCTTGCAAACAAATTTAAATTCATTCCATGTTCCAGCCACTTAATTATTCTAATTTTGCTTTTTTTCTTGCTTCTTTAATAAATAATTTAGGTAATGAAACTGACTCTAAACTGGCGTTTGGATTGGAAAGACGGGTTTTAGTTTAATTGTCAAAAAAAATACTTGAACTTGTTCTCGAGGAAATAATTATGCACCTCCATTTTAGAGTAGATAGTTTAAGTACACACATTTCTTTCTTGCCAAGGGAGTCGTTATGAGTCATACTTGCATTTTTACATAAGAAATACTCCTATTTTACATGATTTGTTTTTTTTTTCTAATTTAGGACGCGAAATAAAAAATTAAGGACGCGATATACGAGGAAAGAAATTAACCTGTGATAGGCCACATGGGGAGAAGTAGATACGTCCCCGGAATTAACATAAGCTATTAAATAGGGTTTGATAAAATGGGAAGCGTCCAAGCCTTATTCAGGCGGAACAGAGTATTTAGACTGAAAAGACGCCCCCGCTGACGCAAAAAGAGATAACAGCTACAGGTCGAGATCCGGCGAGTTTCGTCGGATTTCGTCCCTAACAAACTGCATCTCCGGCGTACGTCTGTTTGATTATTTCCTTTTTTTTGTTGTTGTTTCCGACGAAGAAATGAAGGGCTCCTGCACTCTCGTTGCTTCCATGCTTGCCGCTTCCACCGTGGCTATTAGCTCCACTTCCTATTCCTCCTCCTCCGCTGAGCCTGATGTCACATTTCACTCGCCTTCTACCGAGGTAAATGTCCTTGCTATGTGTATATGTGGTGTTATCAATGTTAAAAGAGAATGTTTTCTTTCATGTTTGTCTAATTATTTGATTCTAAATTATATTTCAGCGGAATTAATAATGGAGCTCTTCAAAACATAAAGTTATCTATCTGCTGGATATCCACGTTTAGTGTCTCAATCATTTCGAAACTTTGTGATTTTTTTTCATGCATTAGCCTAAAGTTTCTCCATTGCTAATGTAATTATTCGATAGATTGCATGATATGGATCTTTTATTTTCGCTGTATTTGGCTATCCGCTCGGCTTTGTTTTATCTCTATAACATCTGATTAAAAATGGTGCTAATTATTGGCGAATGATAGATTAAAAGAAGAAGAATTTGAATCGCAGGGACTTGGGTGTTCTTCGTCGACGGAGAAGCGCAGATCTGACAACTCAAGGAAACAGCCATTGAGATCAGAGAAGGAGAAATTCACTCCTAGATTTGACGGCCTGAGATTCATCGAGACTTTGATTACGGCTCACAGGTGAAATCGATCATCAATGTAATTACAGGGTCAATTAATAGGATTTGAGGAACCGAGGTAGCATTAGGACCATTTGTTTATCGACTGAAATAGTCATGATTCATGAACATGGCATCTTTGTGCAATGTGATTGATTGACTTGTTTTATTTTTCTCTTAACACTTATTTTGGAAATTGCATCTCTAATGGATTTTTGGAAATGCTTGGTTGATCATCCTTCATTATTTGGTAGTACTAATTACTCTGGAGCATGGACGTATAGTTGTTCCTGTAACACGGTTTTGTTGTCAAGTTTGTTTGGCATGTTGTTTCAAGTCATGGTCAAAACAAAGTTTATATAAACACTTGATTTGATTGTTGTTTGCGAAGATATGTTAGTATTGCCATGTTTTCAGAGCTAAAATTTTAATGAACTGAGGCAATGAAAAGAGGTGCGAAAGAAGAGAAAAAAAGGAGAGGAAACAACAACATACCCATTATTATCTCACGTGGTGTATGGGGAGGGGTATGAGGAGGGGTATGAGGAGGGTAATGTGTACGCAGATCTTACCCCTGCCTTTGTGAAGATGGAGAGTATGTTTTTAATAGACCCTAATTGTTTGAATATGCAGCTTGAGTTCCGACCTATCCATCTTACAGTAAAGCAGTCTCCTTTTGCAGTTTTTGAGTTCGGAATTATCAAGTCATTCAAGTGTTATTTCCTTGTACATCTGAGTATAGTCTATTATGATCTACTAATTTGTATAGTCACTATTTTCCAATTGGCCCGAAGCGCTTTATGGAGACTAAAGAAACTTTGTATGCTATAAAAATTGGTCCAAGAAGGTTTGGTCAATCGCTGAACAAATCTGTGTCGCAAATGTCGAATACCATTGTGCCTTGTACATAACATCAGCAAGTTCAATAGTTTATGTACCAAACCTTTCATTCACGGTGGCTATCTCTTTCATATTCTAACCATTCAGGAGTCAGAGCCATAGCTCTTGACTAAATCAGGTATTCCTATATTGAGCAACCTGAATATGAGGATATTGTTTCAATATAGAGTAAGCAATGAAGTATCATCTTGAGAGGTTAATTTGTGGTGGGAAACAACGATGTAGGTTTGTAGTGTGTAATGAGGTGATAGTCACATTGACCATATTGTTGGCTAATCCCCCAGATAAATTGTAGTCCATAAAGACTATGAGGTCGCCTTCCCCACCTCCTTCCCTTCCTCCTTTAACTACAGATTAGCCCATTGTTACGCGCCATTAATTAGCTGCAAAAGGTATATGATGAATGACATTCACAATTTCTTCCTACTGGCCCGCCATGCTCCACCTAGTATCTCGTAATTCCTTTGCTCTTTGGATATTTTCTGCCAAGTGGAAGAGCATACAAAACCTAAACAGGGACAGGTTAGGTGCTACTAAGTCACGTGAAGTTCGTGTGTGTGTGTGTGTGTTAATGATCATACATCTCAGTATCGTTTTATAACGATTTTCCTTTGTTGCACATATCAAATTTGAAAATAAATTCACTGGTGATGAATATAATACTATTTCAATCCTAATGAAATAGATTAACTTTGACTTGCCTTTTATTTTTGTGAGATGATACGTTTTTCTTCCTACAACTGCTCAATTTAGCGCTAAGTTGTATTACGCTATCCTAATTCAACCATTAATACCCAACGACTACTAAAACACTTATTTTACCAAGCCTTATACTTAGATGTTCTTTATCATAACAAATGAAATGTCGATAATTGAGTTAATATATGGATTTGCATAACTTGTCTTGAACGGCATATAAAGCTCTGAAAGAGGATGGAAATACAAGCGGGCACAAGTAAGATATGTGGCTCAAGTCCAACTGAAACACCAAATAAATGTAGTAAACGAAATGAGATGAAGGGAAATTTTGAATAAACAAGCTAACAGGGAGTTGTGAATTTGGGGTAGCATGTTAACCGTAAATTTTGGACGGGTAGGAAGTGCGCAAGAAAATCGTGGACTTAAAAATCTAGTCGATAGACCACTACCCGCACTAACTTCTAAAATGCATGAGATTTTTGCGCAAATAGACTTTACTTTTTCTAGATTATATATTAATTATATATAATTATATATATATAATACATAAATTAAGTATATATTATATATTTACCGATTATTTTTAGTTGAAGTGATAAGATAAACGATTAGTTGAGTTAATTATTCTACTTAATACATTGGTATGCCACTTGAAATACATACGAATGCGACAGGAGATCCAAATTGGTGTATCAAATGACACAAAATCTAGTGGTAGTCGTACGATTTGTTTAGTTGATCACATGTTCATATACTAGGAGACAGAAGACCATATCACATCAACAAGAAGAGGAGCCCTTTGCGAGGCCCAAGTTGAAGTTGAGCCGTGAATTGGAAAGAAACAAACAAATAAACAAAAATTAAGCAGCGACGTCGTTAGCACTTAGCTCAACTTGAGATAAAATCTCGATAACCAAAGTCCAAAACCCAGCATATTCGCAGTAGCGTTAGGTGATAAGTCCCTACGTACCATGTGATTTTCTACTAATACTGAGGGATAGCCACCCATTATTCTAATGACACGTGTCGCCAATAATGAAGACTGAAAACTTGCCACCTGCTACAAATAATGAAGACTCTCAGCCGTTGGTTCCTCCTCATTCATTCACAGTAAAATTCATTTCACCAACTCAGCTCACATCACTGCCGGACAATCACTTCCCTGTGAACTGGTTGGTACATTTTATTCGTCTCATCATCTTCCCTTTCTTATTGATCTTCTGCCCAACTCCTTAATACCCTCCCTCTTTCACTTACTTTTTCACGTTCAAATCTAATACTAGCTGATTTCCAGGTACAGCGATCGATTATCTTTACTGTTTTATGTCTAGAATTGAAAACATTAAGTGATAGCCTTTCAGTCTTATTCCATAGTAATATATATTATTATCTTGATTCGTTCCGCAATTGAAGCATTTTTTTAATGTGCTGCTGTATTTCGTTAAATGATAGCCTTCCAGTCTTATTCCATATATATATATATATATATATATATATATATATATATATATATATATATATATATATATATATATATTATAACCTTTGATTCACTCCGCAATTGAAGCATCTTTTTTAATGTGCTGTTGTATTTCGTTACTACTCACTGGTAAGTGGTAACGCACAGGCTTGATTTCCTTTTTCTTTTCTTTTCATTTTTTATGTTGCGAACTGAGAAGTGGTAATGTAATACGTGTCTGATGCTCTTCTAATTTTGCTTTGTCTACACATTTATTAAAGTCCTCGGCAAAAAGCAGATCTTTTAAGCATCCACCTTTTTGTGGTTGATTCTTTTGCCTAAAAGGTGCAAGTCATCTGTTTTACTTCCTACATCTTTAGACGGAGCACTAAGTCCAAGCAATAGTTCACTTTTAGAGTGAACAGCGACTGAAAATGATAACTTAATGCTTTCCCTGACATATGCTGATGCTGGCCTCGAATTCACTGTGGCTTTGGTAATACCCCATTGCTGCTTTAATTTCTTGTTGTAATAGGAGCACGATGAAAATGACATGATTTATTTATTGCATGAATGAGGAATCATCAATGTTAAACGTTAAGGCTCTTAAGTGCATTTATGTCAGAAATCAATTTCTGGAGGGTAAAGTATACAACAAAGTTTTGCAATGCTATGTTGTTCCTTTAAGTTGGTATAAGACTGTAGCTTAGTCTCTCGTAGATTCTCATTCTGAATATTAATATACCCCCTTCCTTCTTGTAGACCGCAATATCACACATGGCAAGCATCCCAGCTTCACACTTTGTGTCAAGAAGCTCAAATGTCTGCAGTGGAGCAGCCTCTGTAGACACCAGAGCAAACTTGTCACAGATAGGGCTGAGGAACCATGCTCTGACTCACAATGGGTTGAGGGCTGTTAACAAGGTTGATATGCTGCAATCAAGAACTAATACTAAGGTAACAGCCAAGAAATCCAGCAAACAGGGATCCGGAACTGAGATGGAGAGGCCATCAGGTACAATTGTTTGTGGAAAGGGGATGAACGTGATCCTTGTTGGAACTGAGGTCGGTCCTTGGAGCAAAACTGGCGGGCTAGGTGATGTTCTTGGTGGACTACCACCAGCCTTGGCAGTAAGTATCAGTCTTTGGTTTGGTTTTTATTACATTGTCGTACTCATTATTTTGTTTTAGTTTGAACTGCATCAGTTTGCAACTGATCTATGTCTCAACTCTTAACGTGTCCTAACATACGATAATCATTTAGGCCCGTGGACATCGCGTAATGACAGTATCTCCCCGTTATGACCAATACAAAGATGCTTGGGATACTAGCGTTGTCGTTGAGGTACTCCTGTAGTAACTGCCTATGATTCAATATATCTGTTCCATTCCCCGATTCAAGCATGTGAACCCTGCTTCGTCTGCAGATCAAAGTTGGAGACAAAATTGAAATTGTTCGTTTTTTTCACTGCTATAAACGTGGGGTTGATCGTGTTTTTGTCGACCACCCAATGTTCTTGGAGAAAGTAAGCATAGTCTAAACCCTTGGAGAGGTCCTGAGGGATACTCCAATGTGTGAATACACAGCACACATCGATTTGAATTTCTTTTGACTCTACTGGTGCTTTTACCCTTGAAGGTTTGGGGCAAAACTGCTTCAAAAATCTATGGCCCTAAAGCTGGACAAGATTATTTGGACAATGAACTTAGGTTTAGCTTGTTGTGTCAAGTAAGTTAATTGTTGGACTATTGTCTTGACTCTATGTGGCATTTTACTCGGTCAATCCTTATTTAACCTTGTTTTCTTGTCACTCTCAGGCAGCTCTAGAAGCACCTAGAGTTTTGAATTTGAACTGCAGCGAGTACTTCTCAGGACCATATGGTAACACCTCCCAGTTTCAGAAAGCTCCTTCGCAGTCATAGTATGTCCTAGTAGGTAATCATCTTTATTGTGCCTATTTCTACAGGAGAGGATGTTGTCTTCATTGCCAACGATTGGCACACTGCTCTCCTTCCCTGCTACCTAAAGTCGATGTACCAATCAAGAGGAATCTATGTGAATGCCAAGGTAAAAATCTCTTTGTTGTCACTTTATTGCACTTTAATCTGCCAATAAAAAAGATTGTACTGATATATGATAAATTTCACATTGCCTCCAGGTCGCTTTCTGCATCCATAACATTGCCTACCAAGGCCGATTTTCTTTTTCAGACTTCTCTCTTCTCAATCTGCCTGATGAATACAAGAGTTCTTTTGATTTCATTGATGGGTATGAATTTAATTCTTGGAATCAAACCACCAACTTTAGAAGTCTTTTGATGCTAGTAAACTCAGTCTTTTTAATCTTGCAGATATGAAAAGCCTGTTAAGGGTAGGAAAATCAACTGGATGAAGGCTGGGATATTGGAATCACATAGGGTGGTTACTGTGAGCCCATACTATGCCCAAGAACTTGTTTCCGGTGTTGACAAGGGTGTCGAACTGGATAACGTCCTTCGTAAGACTTGCATAACTGGGATTGTGAATGGCATGGATATCCAAGAGTGGAACCCAGCAACTGACAAATACACCGATGTCAAATATGATATAACCACTGTAAGATGGGATCTTTCTGACTTCAGGATATGCTGAAATATTTTGTAGGTTTATGAAATGAAGGAGTTCTGTGCTAATCAAAATCTCTATACAGGTCATGGACGCAAAACCTTTACTGAAGGAGGCTCTTCAAGCAGCAGTTGGCTTGCCTGTTGACAGGAAGATCCCTTTGATTGGATTCATTGGCAGACTTGAAGAGCAGAAAGGTTCTGACATTCTTGTTGCTGCAATTCACAAGTTCATCGGGTTGGATGTTCAAATAATAGTCCTTGTAAGTAGTGAATAGACTCATGATGTCTGCCTTGTTGTGGTTACTTGTGCCAAAAATTGAAATTGACTTGCAACTTGTCCTATGCATTAGGGAACTGGCAAAAAGGAGTTCGAACAGGAGATTGAACAGCTCGAAGTGTTGTATCCTAACAAAGCTAAAGGAGTGGCAAAATTCAATGTCCCTTTGGCTCACATGATCACAGCTGGTGCTGATTTTATGTTGGTTCCAAGCAGATTTGAACCTTGTGGTCTCATTCAATTACATGCTATGCGCTATGGAACAGTAAGAATCTTAAGACCTTAGTACCCTTCTACTGATTTTAAAAAAAAAAGAATCATAAGACCCCAAAACTTGTTACACCAGCAGGCTTTTCGTTGCTAAAAATTGGTTATCTGGTTTTAACATAATCATCTTTGAATCAGGTGCCAATCTGTGCCTCAACTGGTGGACTTGTTGACACTGTGAAAGAAGGCTATACTGGATTCCATATGGGAGCCTTCAACGTTGAAGTATGTGATTTTACATCAATTGTGTACTTGGACATGGTCCATCTCGTTCTGAAGATATATCCCTTATTGCACAAACATTAACTTATTATGCTTCTTGAATCTGGTCAGTGCGATGTCGTTGACCCAGCTGATGTGCTTAAGATAGTAACAACAGTTGCTAGAGCTCTTGAAGTTTATGGCACCCTCGCGTTTGCTGAGATGATCAAAAACTGCATGTCACAGGAGCTCTCCTGGAAGGTAGGGATCAATTTGATAATTTCTGTACGTACGTGTGGGTTGTGGTTCTCGTCAATGAGTGATAGCAACTGTTCTTTAATTTATGCAGGAACCTGCCAAGAAATGGGAGACACTGCTATTGAGCTTAGGAGCTGCTGGCAGTGAAGCCGGTGTTGAAGGGGATGAAATCGCCCCACTTGCCAAGGAAAATGTGGCCACTCCCTAAATGAACTTCGGTCATATATATATATCCTTGTTTCAACAATAAGGCCATTAAACTAACGTATCCAGTAAAAACATGTGGAATCAAATGGCATCAATCATCAACTAGATGATTTGGTTTCTCCTAGCAAGCAGCGTAGCAGGCTGTAAAACTCTGATTAACGTTTTTGTAGGGAGGGCTATTTAAGGTGGTGTTGATCAATGACAATAGTAAATAGTTACTACTAACCAATGCAACAACTTAAGAGATGGAGAACTAGTTGTGTGAATTCGTTGTTCTTTACTGGCATAATTATTTGCAGTACATGCATAATGAAAATTAGAAAAGGAATCATGTTTTCCTACCTCTGAGGCTTTCATTTATGCTCATCCCGCAGTTGATGTCTACAATTGCCGCTTCATTGTATGATCCTCCACGTTCTCATTAATCTCCAGAAGTTTACAGTTGCAATCTAGCACATATTATTTCTCTAAGTGGCAGACATATGTATAGGCAATGGAAATGGGACATACCTAGGGAACTAGTAGCTCTCCCAGGAGGTGACGTGGCTTTAGTGTCATCCATCCAAGATGACGTTGAAATTCAATTCAATATAGAGCTAGAAGTTTAAGTTATGAATTTCTGCGTAAAAGTCGTTTTTAATAGAGAATGGAAACAACTCAATCAATTACAATTTACACAAGGTCAGAATCTCAAATTATTTGGTTGATCACATGAACGACGCTTAACATGTGCACAATTTCTTCGAAAAGGAAAAGTGGTTATTCTCAGCCCTTGATGACTGTGAATGTCATTACATCAACATGGCAAGATTCTCAAAGTTAAGAAATGAAATTCTTCATTTTACTTTAATAGTTGTCAACAAAATACTGCTGTATTACTCCACGTACTATAAAGTAATCTATCCGTCCTGTCAATTGCTGATTGATCTATTGATTCAGAGGTAAAATGAGCAATAGATTAGAGGCTATGATCGATATAATTACCTCACTAAGCTGTAAAAACCAAACCATCTGGTTTGTCCATTTCCAATCAACATTTTCATTATTGCATTTAGGTATCACCGAAAGATTTTTTGACATTTTACAAACCCCCCATCTTGGGTTTTTTTTTTGTCTGCTTCGCATTCAAAAAGTAAGTAACATGATCGAGGAGCGGAATGGCCTCCAGCTCAATCAAGGCATCTTCCTTTACACAATCCTATAACGGCACCTGGCTACTAATCTATTAGTATTTCTTGTCCAAACATCACACGGAGAGAGAGTTGCATCTAGGCATATGTCTTTTCAATTAATCAACTATACTTACAAATGTTACACATCTATTTTATTCAAATCGAATCAATATGATTCTAAATTCTATGTCTACTGTCTACTAAGCTTTTAATGCAGCTAAATTGATCTACTTAAAAGTGTTGTTAGTTTTATTCTTTCGTCAAACTAAAGCAACAAATTTAATTCCGTTGAAACTGAATGCATTTAGGACAAAGATCTCTATGTTCCAAACCAAACACAAGTCGGTGATAGTCTCTGTTCTCGCAGATATTTTATTAATTACTAAAAAGAACAAGAGATCACAAAAAGCAGCCGCCGTTAATAATCTTTCACTCCGTTACTTATTACACTCCCTTCTCCCAGTCATTCACCACTCTCTCTCTTTCACCTTTTTCTAGGCTTTCACCATTTTGCTTTAGTATAGAACTTAGCTTTAGCTCCTTTCTCCGGTATCCATTTGCTGCTACGGTAATGGAACCCTTCACACATAGGCACTGCTCTTTTACCACATTGCTTCTTGCATGCCTGTTTTTCAGCCCAATAATGGTGACTTCTCTGGGTATCAACTATGGCCAAATCGCCAACAATCTTCCCTCGCCGGAAAATGTAATACCCTTAGTCAAATCCATCGGAGCTAGCAGAGTGAAGCTGTACGACGCTGACCCAAAAGTCCTCAAAGCATTTGCTAATACCAACATTGAATTCATTGTCAGTCTTGGTAATGAGTACCTTTCTACTATGAAAGATCCATCCAAAGCTCAAGCCTGGGTTAAAAAGAACGTCCAATCTTACTTACCTTCCACCAAAATCACCTGTATCGCCGTCGGTAACGAAGTCCTCACATTTAACGATACTTCCTTAACCTCCAATCTCCTCCCTGCTATGCAAAGCGTTCACACTGCTCTAGTAAACCTCAAATTAGATAAGCAAGTAACCGTCACCACCGCACATTCACTTGCTGTTCTAGAATCTTCCTACCCGCCTTCCGCCGGAGCATTTCGTAAGGATCTCGTCGATTGTGTGACTCAGATCGTCGACTTCCATTGTAAAACTGGATCGCCTTTTTTAATAAATGCGTATCCTTACTTTGCTTACAAGGGAAATCCGAAGCAGGTGTCACTGGATTTTGTTCTGTTTCAGCCTAATTCTGGTATTGTTGATCCGAAGTCCAATCTCCACTACGATAACATGCTTTTCGCTCAGATCGATGCTGTTCACTCAGCTTTAGCTTCGATTGGGTACAAAAACGTGTGCGTACAGATCTCGGAGACGGGATGGCCGTCAAAGGGAGACGCCGACGAGGCCGGAGCTACACCGGAGAATGCTAGGAAGTACAACTGTAATCTAATAAAGCTTATTGGTCAGAAAAAAGGAACGCCTATGAGGCCTAACTCCGATTTGAATATATACGTGTTTGCCTTGTTCAATGAGAACCTCAAGCCTGGTCCTAGCTCGGAGAGGAATTATGGCCTCTTCAATCCCGATCGATCTCAGGCCTACCCCTTAGGTGTCCCGGCAGTCGACGCCTTCAGTAAAAATAGCAGCAGCTCCGGTGGTGGTTCTGGAGCTGGCACCGGTGCTACGCCGTCAGCGTCATTGCCCCCAGCAAGTTCCTCCTCCGGCTATCTTGCCATTACTTCCGATTCAGTGAGCCTTTTACCTTCTTCTTTTCATTTTCTAGAATTATGACTTAATATATTTTATAAAGTTGCTCTCTAAATGTATTTGAGCCGATATTAAATAAAAGAATTGATACAACTTGAGGTTTAGATTTTATAGTTTGGAAATGAAAGGTGAATGCATTCTGCTTAGTAAAATGAACTTGTGCCTTTGTTATACGTTCCAAAGTATTAACCACCCCAAAAAAGAAATGTAGTAGTATCAATGTCTGGCATACTTTTCAAGAATGGAAATTGTTTTGGGTATAATTTGTTGTTACTAGTAAAGCATGAAGTTTCTCTAGAATCAAATGATACTTCTCGCACTGCTAATATTCTCTTTTTATTTCAGGGAACAAGTCTTTCCAGCTGCAAGTCCTTGTCTCTCTACCTTTTGGGTTATATTTCATTGGCTCTCCAATTTTGACATTTGAGCTTTGGACTGTGGATATTTCAG
The DNA here is from genome assembly GCA_000715115.1 of Nicotiana otophora. Classification (NCBI taxonomy): domain Eukaryota; kingdom Viridiplantae; phylum Streptophyta; class Magnoliopsida; order Solanales; family Solanaceae; genus Nicotiana; species Nicotiana otophora. Next base: position 26,156 of record AWOL01S0028547.1, on the reverse strand, counting down.
TCCAAAGATAGTAGTCTAGTTTCTGCCCAGTCCCCAGTGTGCATGGAGGAGAACTGCCGTCAACTTTGTAATAGCTATTTATCATAAACTTAGAGCCAGTAGTCTCTGTATTCTTTGATTATTTTGTTCGACCCCTTCGATCAGATAGTAGCGGCAACTTGGGTTATGGCATTAGGTTTACTATCATCCTATTCATCTGTCAAATTTTATGGCTGGTTTCTCCTAGTTTAGCTGTCATTGAATTTTCAGTTTAATGAGTTGTCCCTTCGTCCTATCCATTTACTCTGCTTTCTCCCATAAATCTCAAGAAAAAACCACGAGACTTCAATTGTATCTAAACACGCTAAAACCAGAAAACGTATGATAGTGCTTCCAGAGGTAAAAACAAAACGCTGATGTATCATTAGATTGAAGGAAGGTTTTGCCCTTACATATAAGTTTTTGTCATGAATGGCAAAAACAATACTACTCTACAAGAGTATAATGCCTCTTAAGAATAACTTGGATACCAGCTGATACCCAAAAGATACAAAATTTTTCTGCAAAAAAAATTTAACTTTCAACAGACAGCCAACGCTCGAGCCTACCCAGTTTCTATTTTCCCCTATGTGCCAGTCTTACTAATACAACACTATCACCTGCTTCTAACTGGTTGGATAAAGCTCAGCCATGTTAGCTGACATCCGAGCAAGCCATGCCATCCCAGCCAAGAATTCAGCAGTATTTGCCGCAAAAAGGGAAGCATCCAAAGCTTATCATTGTGATAAAAAGAGCAAATGGCCCATGGTATTCAAGAGCTTCTATTGCACTGGGATGGCCCTCCTACAACTCCATTTTGTTGAACTTTAACTCTTCGATAGAACAAGACATATGCAGCTGAAGTTTTAATATCAGATTCAGCGGCAGCTGAAACATGGGAATCATCAAAATGATACCATCTATCATCATCGATCAACTGCAAATTAAAAGAACCCGTCAGTTGTTTGTAGGTGTACAATGGACCTATAGTCGACCAAGACTATAGGAGCCCCTTGAACGACTCATGCCAAATCTCCAAGCTACAAAATTAACTAATTGCTAACTCGAGAAAAATATATTCTGGGGTGCAACATAGCCGACGAGAACAATACTCTACAACAAAAGGACAACACAAATTAAGATACCTTGCAGTAAGCAGTGTAATGCCCGCCACCTAGTCCGCCATAATGGTTGCTTATTGCGTATAGCTCATACACATGTGAGCTCTCAGTTGCATCCTTACATTTCACATACTTGCTTAAATCCAAATTATGTATGGGAAAATTCACAAAGGTATCAAGCTTGTTCTTCAGCCATCGGCTATAAGAGAACCGCTTTAAGTGGAAAACAAGTATGTCAGGTAATCTCCATAAATCTAACTTCTTGGAGGCTTGTCTATGCTCCTTGCAGCCAGGACAATACCTGCATTAAAATTATAAACAGCCAATTAAATCCACACTAAAGGAGCAACAAGCTTCTTAGTACAACACATGTCATTACATACCACATATCATCTGGTCCTAAAGGTTCCTCCTTCAGGAAGGCCTCCAAGCATGAAAATAAGGATATAGCTTCTTGCTTGGTTTTCTTCACTGTAAGTCCACTTTTGTGAACCTCAGGAAGATCCTTGAGGTAGCTGGCATCATATAGTTCATATTCCTTCTCAGTCCAATCCAAAATCACCTTTAGCATTCTAGCTGGTTGTATCACCGTATCTTTTACAACTGGCCTGCAGCAGGTGCCCCGTTCATCAGTTAAACAAAGATGAAATGCCATCCCCCTGCTGGAATTTTCCACCGGTTCTGTGTACTCCATTGATCTGCCTTCATGACCAAATTGAATAGTACAGCTGTTCATTGGTTCTTCAATTATTTCCGAGGGAGAACCATTTTCTGCACCATCCTTAAAAACAGGTTCTGGTGAGATGAATGTTTTTCTTCTCAATGGAGAAAGCACCTTATCGACAGAAAAATCAATATCGATTCCATTACGCGGGTCTTCCAAGAAAGTGACAAGCGGTGTCAAGAACAACTTCCTCTCACTAGCCTTCGAACTGTCTATGATACATCTGGAGAAAATGCATAAAGATCAATAGGAGGTGAAGAACAAGATATAGCATGTACAGTCAAGACACTACTCCAAAAGCTACTTCTTCTTGATGAGCGATTAATAACTAAGAAATTTAGAATTCACTAAACATGTTCACAAATCCACATTTTCACTCCAGCTGCTAAGAGCAAGACAGGCAAAACACTAGTAAATTATCAAATGCATGAACAACGGGATAGCTGCTGGGAAAAAACAGCAGCACTTTTCAATTTTGACCGCTTGCATATTAGCTACAAGATTCAAGGATTTTTTTATGAACATGTACTACAGAATTCAACAACTTAAACTTACTTGTCCTGGTACCTATGACTAATCTCCAATCTTGTTAATAGGGCCACGTTTTTCGGGAGTCTATATGCAACAATATGTTCATCATCCTTGATTGAATTCAACATATCTGTAGGGTTCTCAAAGTATCGAAATATCCTATGCTCATAGACCTGTTCAAGGAACATTTATGGGAAACAAACATTAGCAAAGCATGCCACACCAACACAATTCTACGTACTATTCTAGTACATACATTTGCATAAGCATGCACATGGCTGTACCAGTGCATAAATGAGCAAAGAGAATTACCTCTGCAAGTAGCAGGTATTCATCAGTCCTTAAGCAGCATGCACTTTCTAAAGCCTGTATAAGATCCTTAATGTAACCATGTTTCAAAACAGTAACAGTATATGGCATTGGAAGGCCACTGCCATCACTATAAAACACTGTTACTGTCATTGTCCTTGTCACTGTTGAAGGAAGTGGTAAAGACAAATACATGAAGGGGTCAAATGTTATTGAGATTTTGTTGCAGACCGGACAAACCAGAGTAGACTTATATTGACCCTGCAATAAATAGTTTCAATATGAGTAAAATTGCTGGCCATAGACACTAAAACAAGCTAATTCCCTCAAACAACAAAACAAATAGCAATTTCAGATATTTTATATGCCAGCAGAGTTCTGTCAAAGAATTACTGGAAGTGACATAGCCTTAGTTGACAAACAGAAATAAGTGATTATCCGCCTCCATTGCTGAAAGGCATTGTAGATCTCCAACAGACCAAGGTAAGAGAAAAATAAAGTAATTCCCAGGTCTAGTCAGGGACGTAGAAAAGAAAATCAATTAAATAAAAGCCAAACAAGAAACAGTCCTAGACAATTTTAAGAAAGTTTAGCACAGAGACAATAAAAGACAGAAAGCTGAGAACCTGACAAGTGTCAACTATAACAGAGTCATTTCTGGCTCTGTGATATCTCCAAAGCTCGTCAGCAACTTCTTCATCTGGACGACCATCTGAGTCTTTTGTCTCAAAGTACGGTTTTTGCTTAACACGATTTAGATCTTCATGTAATCCATCCAAGAGGAAAGCAAGTAGTTCCTAGAAAGAGAAGCACAACACTTTATAATATATCTACCAGCATTTTACCAGAGACAATGGAAACATCTCAACATCGGACCATCTGCTCATAGTGAGAAGCCCTACCAGCAATATTCTAGGCGACGAAATATAATATAGGCTTTACTAGTGGCAAATGTAGGGTACTTTCATCCAAGACTAAGAGTTCCATTTCTCCGGAGGGAATAGGAAAAAATATTTTGGGACATAAAACCTAAAATCTTTTTAAATAAAGGAGGACACATACATGATATGTAAACAAGTAACCATCTAATATCATCAGATGATTCAAAAGCATTCCCAAAGACCAAAATCAATATTGAGAAAAACGTACGGCAGATATGGCAAACTCGGCCAAGACGAGCAATACCAACCTGAGAATCATGCTGGTTATATCCACTAAACTGGGGAGCAAATCGACCAAGTTTTCCTTTGAATGCACGTGGCGCAACAGGTGCCCGGCCGGAGGACCAAAGTTTCCTCAATAGTTCACCAAATGCAAATGCAAGTTCACCCTGTAAAACTAAAACAGATATTAGAAACTTAAATCAAATATCTTCCTAACAGAAAGTTCACACAATAGACAAAAAAACCAACATTACATGCATCCCCAAAGGATTCTGCCTGTTGATCTCATCTGTGTAATCCTGCAAGAAGTACTCAACAAGTGGAGGGGTATGAACCAGACATTGAATTGCACTATTCATGAAGCATGTGTTGCCCAAATTCTGCAGTCCTGCCAACCCTCCCCTTTCGCCTCTACTTGCAGGTCTCATACTATCATATCCATCCTCCATGTCACCATAAGTGGAGCTCAAAGAACTCCCTTGATAAGCATTAGAGCTATATCCAGCAGAAAAACCATTGGACAAAGTCGGACCACCAGCGATTGTGACAGATGACCTCAGTGGTTCAATTGGAACCAATGCCAAGTCGTTTCCAGTTGAATCGAAGCCAAAACCAGAAGGCAGCAATCCTTCAGCTTGCACCTCCAGGAGAATCTGGCGAGAGTGCATTCCATCAGCAATATTAACTAGAAAGAATGTATCAAATAATTTTAAGCCTTCTTAAATTTTATTTACTTAATAACGTGTTATTGTGTATCGTAAGGTTCCTCCACACTCTAATCTCCATCATAAGAACTCTGAATCTTAGTAGTCAGGAATCTCTCTATGTTTCAACAGAAAGTAGTCATCACCACCCCTCCCTCATTTCATGTTTACTTGGGAGTTGGAGGGAATATGAATTCCAGTTAAGGAACACAATACCCAATTTGAAGCTTACAACTCTTTCCTTTTTAGTCAATTTAAAAAAGAATGCCACTTCCCATATTATTTTCTATTTTCAATATTCCCATTTTACCTTACAGGAATGGCATGGGTTAAGACCACATGACTAAAGGGTATTTTGGTATGTTATACAAAATAAAGATTCAAAAGACCACAAGATTAAGACCACCTATTTATTTCAAGATTACAGATTCAAAAGCCTTCTTTACACTCTTAAACTTCGAGCACAGTCAAACTAACACACAAAATGAGATGGAGGAGATAACAAGAATATAACTACATGCCAGCATGTTGCAGATTATTCCAATAATTCCTCAGGTCGTTTGGTTCACAAACTACTTATTCATGCATATAATGCAGGGAATGTGAATAATAATGGAATGATTGTTATACTGGGATTGCTTGCTTTAAAGAATTTTTTTTTTTAATTCCCGAGAGCCCGTGGTGCACGATCCGGAACTCCGTGGATAATGGTCCCAGCCCACTACCCTTCTCCACTTAAATACTAGGATTTTGTTTGCGGCAGGGTTCCAACGCATGACATGCGCCTAACTCACACATCACAAGTTGCGCTCTTACCACTAGACTAAAGCCCTAAGGCCACGCTTATCTGTATAAACTATAATAATATTAGATTACACCTATTTTTATTTCATGTTCTATCCCGCAATGTAACTTGTGCAGGTTTTAGCAATGCAGAGTTTACTAAGGCCTACCATATGTTTTATTAAGTTATTTGGCGACTTTTTTGGTACAATAGACCAACCATTGTATTACTTATGCGGAATTTTTATACTGGGTTATTTTTGTTAATGTGGTAAACCAAACAACCCCTTAGTGTCTGATTAATGCATAGCACTGTAATCTAATCTTTCTCGTTTTCAAAGAAAAATAAAATGATAATGCACAGATTGCATATTGCATGAGAAACTCACATCTTGATCCATCTGCAAGTTGGAGTCCTCAAGTGTTTGGTCTGAAGCAACTAATACTGTATGCTTCCTTTTATTAAAATAATCCCAGATGCGTGCCTGCATAATCCAGGAAATGACAGATAAAAGCGTAAATTTTTTTCTCAGCTTAATGACATGAAAATAGAACTAGATAGTGTCCTACTCTAAAAAGAAACAAACCTTTTCTGGCGCTATTCCTTTGAGCCTACACACTATGCTATAAAGTTCATGTAAAGATGCCTGAAACATATAACACCATTTAAGAGTTACTTAAGAACTGGAAAAAAAAACAAATCCATTAAACAGAGGAAATCACCAAAAACACAAAGAAAAGATGCAGCTAGTACGTCACATTGATGAATATCCGGACAAAAATGAAATGAACGTGCCACAATATAACCTTATGAGCAGCCTCCATAGAGCTAGCAGTTTCACCCAGTCACTAAGTTAAAGAGGGTGCAAAAGTACAAAAAAAGACCATGAAAGTTTATGTGTGCTCCAATAGCATATTAGACATCATTCTCCATGCACCGCTCCTCAATTTCTATCACATTTGATCAATTTGGAATTTAAATTGATAATGATAATGATGAGGACAGCAATGACAATAACGACAATGATGAGCGGATCTAAGTTCCACAATTATACGATGATGATCAGCGGATCCAAATCCCACAATTATTTATTTAAACTAAAACCGACTGACCAAACGATTGATATTTCTCCAGCGAAAAACAAAAAAAAGCAAATAGTGTATTTAGCAATATTCTTAAACAGCCACGACACTACCGGCTGAAAGGATAAGTGGATGTAGACTGATTGTTAATTAGAGATCAAAAGCAAAAGATAACAAGAGGGCACCCTGACATAAGGTGATTTTTTTATTTGAAGTGGCAAAAATGAATTTCCTTTAAATAGAGAGAGCAAGGCCGTACTATACCTTTTTACTTAACCTTATAACCTTGTGACTTCTATCTCTAGTATCGTGTAAATTGAGACACAATGGGAACACTTCCACGCTAAGTTGCTTGGCATCTCCCATAGAAATCATCTTTCGAGGCAATGCTGGCCCTCCCTTGTACCTAAAGGCAGTAGAGTATTTATCCCCAAAAAAAGATTAGGAAAGGAAATCACGTGAGAACCCAGATACTTCACTCATGATATTAGCAGATCACTAGCATGTATCAAAAACCAGGGCAAAGAATAGCACGAGAATCCTAGTGGAAAGTCAATACTCGTACACTCGGCTCTGACAAAGTATTTTGAGACCCTAACTAGCAGTCACTTAATCGCAAGAAGAAGAGCTACTGCTCTGATTGAGTTCCCCCTTCCAATGAAAACGAAAAATTATTAAGGAACAGAAAAATAATCTAATCTTGACAGTCAACCATAACCATCCATCTACATAACTGTTAATTCCAACCATATGGAAAATTGCATAGCTGTCATTTCAACAGAAAATGCCTCTAGTACAAAATTGGAGTACTTTCCAGAACATCATAAGAGGTGTTGCCAAGATAAGTTCCACTGCACCATCTGCTAATGGGAAGTGTAAAGAGAAATAAACAAGAAAAACTTACCATTCAGAGAGCCTCTCCCATACTTCTTGTGCGACCAACACATAATCACGCCCTTCTTCCAAAGTTATGATAAGCTGGGGATCATCACTCTCGCCATCAATTTCCCTAATTATTATATCACTATTATCGATTGGTCCAGGTCTACTAGCTGTGTTTGGCAATAAAGAAGGCTGAGATTGAGTAGCGTCCTCGTTAAAGGGATAAGCACCAAGTGGCTGGCCAACGTACCTCTGCCAATCCATGAACCACCTAAACATACATACAAAACCAAATGAGCATGCCTATTTATGTTTTTCCCTTTATTTGACATGTTTTAATTTTCTTCTTTCAGCTATTGGAAAAAAAATCTGGCTTCCACAAACTATCCGAACACCACCAGTGAAAGCAGAGAAAAGAAGTAAGAAATAATCAAACAGTTGGGAAGTAAGCAGTGCTGTGATCAGATCAATTTCTTATCTGGAAGTGGTTTACGTGTCGATAGGCAACCATATTCTGGAGCAACAATCTTAAAGTTTAAGATGAAAAAGCAAGATGGAGAAATCAATAGAAGGGAAGATCTGAAGAGAAGACCATACAACTAGGTGAGAAGAAAGCAAATAGTAGCTTTTTTTGCCTCTGTTGCAATTCGAAGCCTGGTCTCTACCAAATATTAAGCAATCATTTTCAACAGATCCAAACAATCATTGTGAATATAGCGCTTTAGCTCTCATAGTTTCTATGTGATTCAGCACATTCAGGTCGTTGATGATTTTAACTTGACCAATGTTGCGTGCTTACTGCATGAACTCGATAACTCTTTGCATGGTGTAGATTCTGCCAAGAGGAGAAAAAAGAGAGGCGCACACAAAACAAATAGCTTCATTTTCTTCCATATAGGTGAGGAAAAAACCGAGTTGTACTATGCTGCCTGGAATTATTATTTTTTTGTGATGGCATTGCAATCCGGGCCAGCTTACGCGCACCTAACTATTCCACTGTGTACCTGCTACCTCCCATCAGTCCAGGTGCCGGGTAACTCAATCCACTAGGGCTAAGCAAATCACCTATTATTTTTTGTACTCCATTGGAATTTGAACCTGAGACCTCATGGTTCTCCTTCCACTTCATTGACCACTAGTAAGCCACACCTTAAAGTGTGGTACGCTGCCCGAACACTTGAGCCATTTTTACCGTTTCAACGCGCAAGGAATAAATTATGTTTTAATATCGCACCGACATCTTATAATACCAATCACTTTCGGAACAATTCTTTTTTTTTTTTTTT
>AWOL01S0028546.1:95866-106846 GCA_000715115.1 Nicotiana otophora | reverse complement strand
TTTGAGCTTACATCAATTGACTTAAGACGACTCGTACGTACGAAAACATGGGTTGTAACATCTCAATACTAGGCTTCTTTACATTAGATTTGATACCACAGAGGTAAATATTGTGGTGGTGTGTGCATAGGCACCAGTGAGCATATGTTAACCATTTGAATCAAAAGGTTTTGTGCGAAATTCATCAGGTATAGTCCCTTGTTGAGAAGTTAGGAAAGCAAGTGGGAAGTATTAATCCTAGAGTTATAACTCAATTCAAGGACATAATTATAGAGCTCAATTCCACAATAGGTTGTAAATAAGAGAATTTGTGATAAAGTGGATTCACGAATAATGCATCTCGTTCAAGGAGTAGGTACATGCAATATTTTGTGATTCACCATTTTGGTTAAGATCACATTTATGTAGGCCCTTGCAATATGGATGTACATATACAACAAGGAAAATAATGTGGTGTTCATAATGATGTACTAAGGAGTGACTTACTTGATGACTTTAGATTGACAGGGCAGTACCTTAATTGATGCCCCTCTACTCCACATCCAAAATATTCATTAGTACCATAGTGACATACCCCCGAATAACATCTCATACCCTTCACACAATGATGATGGGGTCTGCTAAACTGACTCGCCCCACTTACCTGACATTTACCCTCTTTGCATACATCATAAGCATTCCCCTTAGTCTTCCTCCAAGCCTTCATGGCAGGAGTAACAATCTCTGCAACAGCTCGTTGTATGGACTTTTGGAATTGACCAAAACTACCACCCCTAACACGCTTTTGAGCATACTCACAACATGACGCAAAATATTTTCGCCCGCATATCGGCAAACCTGGATAGGTGTATCCAACCTGAGGGCATTTGTTCTTCTTGTTCGCCCTCTTTACACAACCATAACATGTTTCAAGAATCATCTAACATAAAGTCGAGTGGCTATTATTTCATATTAAATATTCCGGCTTATTGGAACAAACAACCCTCTTTCGTTTCTTACGTTCTCTCACCGAGACATCCTAGAACACTTTAAAACCTTAGGCTCCGATAACAAGTTTGTCATGCCCCAAACTGGGGGAGCGGGACCGGCGCTCAGCCGAGTAAACCCGGCTGAGCAAGCCTGTTAGATTTCATTCTACCCAAACTCATTCATGAAATAAAAGGAGATGTACTCCATTAATCAAACACTGAGAAGATTTCATTAACAACTTCCATTTTATTTCTATTAGCAGCTTCATTCATAATTTTCAAAATATTACGAGTTTATAGAATTAATAAAAAAACATGTTTGCCAAATAGCAACATTTCTAGTTTAATTCCTAACATCATACACCACCCACAACCTGTCTACGGAGCCTCTAAGTATGACAGAAGAATATTATGGAAGTGCCGACAACAAGGCCCCGGCTATAGCTCAAGACACAAAGTGTAACATCAAGTGACATCGGGCCCGAAATATAGTAGGGCTCACCAAAGCCTGCTGAATAGGGAATGACTGCTAACGACGACCAAAGCTGCCCGCTGCTGAATCACCTACATCCATTGAAGATGCAGCACCCCCGGCAAAAAGGACGTTAGTACATATGGAATAGTACTTGTATGTAAAGCTAACTGTCCACTTTCAAAATAGAATGCCAATACAAGAAAGGGAAAATCATAGAAACAACAGGTCACAATCAATGATATCCAAATTCCAAGTTAAAACATAATAATTTTCAAAATACAAACTTCATATACAATTTTAGTTGGGAGATCATTAGTACCGATATATCACTGTTAATAATATTACCATTACAATACCAATATGCATATTACCAATATCATCGTTCATAGTACCAATATTTACAATACCAATACCACCAATCACAGTACCAATATTCATAATAGCAATACCACTATACTTTTAGCACGAAGTCCGATCATGACCTGATTGGCTAGGCTATCTCATTAGAGACATCAACCACAATCACCTTCAATACCAATATGCACCTTTTACAATACAAATACCACCATTCACAGTACCAATATTCACAATACCAATACCACCGTTCACAGTACCAATATTCACAATACCAATACCACCATACTTTTAGCACGGAGTCCGATCATGACCCGATTGGCTAGGCTATCTCATTAGAGACATCAACTACAATCACTATCAATACCAATAGAATCGTACTTTTAGCACGGAGTCCGATTAAGACCCGATCAGCTAGGCCATCTTATTTTAAGTCATCAACCACAATCATAATCTCTGTGCAAATATACCACCGTGAATCTAGAACGGAGTCTGATTATGACCCGATCGGCTAGCTTGTCTTATTTGAAAACATCAACCAAAATCACAATTTAAATTACAATTTCAAACAGAATCACCACCGTGTGTGCGGCATGGTGTCCGATCACGACCCGATCGGCTAGGCCATCTTATTTGAAGACATCAACCACAATCATAATCTCTATGCAAATATACCACCGTGAATCTAGCACAGAGTCCGATCACGACCCGATCGGCTGGCTGTCTTATTTGAAGCCATTAACCAAAATCATAATTTCAATTATAATTTCCAGCACAATCACCACTATGTGTGCGGCATGGTGTCCAATCACGAACCGATCGACTAGGCTGTCTTATTCGAGACATCAACCTTTTTATATCAATCAATCTCATCCTAATTAAGGGAAATATTTTATCACATCAATCTCATCCCAAATAAGGGGAATAATTCACAAAAATAACATAGGTGCAAATGTATTTACCTCATCATCTTCCACATTGTATAAATCGCAACTAGTATTTTCAACCAATAACAATAACAATATTTCCTTGGCTCTTTTGGTCATTCACAAGATTCTTTATTCAAGGCACGGTGGCCATATTTGATATTCCACACTTTCATTTCTTCCCTCTCATGTATCATCATCATAAATATCAACACACATATAATTTTCCAGAAATCACAACTTTAAGTTCATTAGAAATGAACAATTTAAGCACAATAGATTTCTTTCCGAGAAATGGAGTAAAATAATTGGCAATTGATGCGCAAGTTAAAATCATCAACAAATAACACACCATTTATTCTTGACATATTTTTTTCCACAAAGGGAAATACACAATTTTAACTCACGAATATATAAGATCGCAAAACCCATTGAAAATAGTCACAAATCATAGCGTCTATTAAAACAGTCACATATGAGCATGACTTTAGTTCATAAGCTTTTAGGTAATTCTATTTTCGTTATCAATTTTGGAACAGTTGAATCAAAACTCATTTCATAATCTTTCTCACAACATCTTATTTCATTGGCACCATTGGCCACAAGTATAACTTTCACTCTTGGCACATTGGCCCCACTTTATATTCCCAATTCACTTATTTCACTTCCAACCATCTTTATAGATTATCAACAATAAGACATTTTGCAATCAAAACTTTAGGTACACATATGAGCAATTAAGAGTCTTAAGCATATTGAGATTCTCTCACACAATTTGGCATCATATCCTTCATTTGAAACATGTCTCAAAGACATAACATTTTAATACACATATTATTCTCGTCACACCTCCTTTTTCCCCGCAAAAGGATATAAAGGAGTTTTTCCAATTTAAGTGACATTAATCGAAATGGGATTATTTATTTATTTTAGAGTCGCCACTTGGAATAATTTATGGTGTCCCAAGTCACCGATTTATTTTAAATCCCAAATCGAGAAAAATTTGACTTCGTTTAAAGTCTGCGGAGCCAAAAAAACTAGGTATGGAATTCTGTTAACCCGGGAGAAGATGTTAGGCATTCCCGGGTTCCGTGGTTTTAGCACGGTCTCTTAGCAATTTATACTTGGCCTATTTTGTCGAATTACTCATTGTAGGACCTATGTTTATTTTTACTTTTTTCGCTATTAATCACTTGATAATCCGTATTTAAAGAATTAACTTAAGATGAGTTACACGTACGTATACTCAATTCCTCACACTTAGTTTATTTAAGAAAAAGATTTGGTCAAAGTTGCGCGAACACATACTTCGAATTTATTTCAAAGAAACGTAATCACAAAACTCGCGCCTAAATCATTTCTACGAGTGTTTGATTATGGAATTTTATTTACTAATGTTTGACCATGGTCACGCGAATGTATACCTTGGTTTATATTGGGCATCACAACTATGTCACACATGCGTGTACATAATTGTAATAATTTATCCAATCTAAAGTATACCTAAAATTGTGATTATGCCTCTAAACTAAGTACCCTATGTCATGTAACTAGGTGTAAAGGTTCCAAAACTCTGTGAGACATTTATTTAATCAAATGGGGCAGCTTGTGTATTAGCTGTCAAACAGGCCCAGATTTTAAAGTTTGGGGCCTGATAAGGACCGAGTCCAAATGAACTCTAGCCCAAGACATATATTATTTATTACTCAATGGTTAATAAATTTAAATCTAAAGGGACTTGGGCATGACTGATTCTAGATGAATTTGGCCCAAAACAATGTTATTGAGCATTCAATCAATTAAACACATTTAATTTTGGAAGATTCGGGCCTACTAATGAGTCCAAATGACTCTAGCCCAATATCCACTTGTAACGACCCGGCCGGTCGTTTTGAGAGTTAGAGCCCTGAACCCTTATTAAATGATTTCCTCGTATCTATTTCTGCTATTGTGACTTGCCGGGATGATTGATTTTGAGTTTCAGAGTATTTTGGGACACTTAGTCCCTAAATGAGAGCTTAAGTCTTAGAATTTGGACCATAGTCAGAACTGTATGAATACGATTCCAGAATGGAATTCCGTATTCCGTTAGCTCCGTTGGGTGATTTTGGGCTTAGGGACGTGCCCAGAATGTGTTTTGGGGGCCCGTAGCTCATTTAGGCTTGAAGTGGCGAAAGTTAAAATTTTGGAGTTTTGGACTGGTAGTGGAATTTTTGATATCGGGGTCGTTGTTTCGAATTTCGGAATTTGTAGTAGGTCTGTAATGTTAAATATGACTTGTGTGCAAAATTTGAGGTCATTTGGACGTGGTTTGATAGGTTTCGGCATCGGTTGTAGGAATTTGAAGTTTCAAGTTCTTTAAGTTTGAATTGGAGGGTAATTCATGATTTTAGCGTTAGTTGATGTGATTTGTGGGCTCGACTAAGTTCATATTGTGTTTTAGGATTGGTTGGTATGTTTTATTGAGGTCCCGAGGGCCGCGGGTGAGTTTCGAGTGCTTAACGGATCAAAAGTTGGATTTGAGTTACTGTTGAAGTTTTCAGGCATCTGTCATTTTCGAACCTGCGGTGGAGAGACCGTAGGTGTGTGATTGCACATGCGGAGAGGCAAGTGCAGAAGCGGAAAAATGGAGGAGTTCCGGGGGTCACAGGTGCGAGGTGAATTCCGCATCTGCGATGCCCGCAGATGCGTTAAGGTCATCATAGGTGCGCAAGGTCCGCAAAAACGGAAGGGTTTTCCACAGGCGCATGTGCGGCCCTTTCATCACAGGTGCTAAAGTAGAGGGGCTAAGTGATTTGCACAGATGCACACATTTTTCCATACAAGCTCACCCGCAGGTGCGAGCCCAGGCTCCGCAGGTGCGAAAATACCTGGGCAGTGGTTAAAACCGAAGGGCTTCGCGATTTTTGTCATTTTTGGACTTTGCAACTCGGTTTATGGCAAGTTTTGAGAGCATGTTCGAGAGATTTATTGAGTTAAGTCCCTTGTTCTTATTTTTAATCAATAATCTTGCTTCCCCATGTATTTTTCCACCTAGTTAGTGCGTATTTAAGGTGGAAATTGGGAATTGGAGGCTAGGGATTTGGAAATTTGATTTGTGGATTTGGAGGACCATTTGGTGTCGGATTTTAGTAAATTTGATATGGTTAGACTCGTGAGTGAATGGGCTTTCGTAGTTTATGACTTTTACCCGATTCCGAGATGTGGGCCCCACGGGCAATTTTTGAGTTAATTTCGGAATGTTTGTTAAAGTGTTGATTTCATTAATTAGATGAGTCTATTATGGTTGTATTTATGATATATAATTGCTTTTGGCTAGATTTGGGCCATTCAGAGCCGGATATGCGTGGGAAAGGCATTGTGACCGATTGATTGATCTTGGTTCGAGGTAAGTGGCTTGCTAACTTTGTGTGGGGGAAATACCCTTAAGATTTGGAACTATTATGATATGTGAGTACGTGATGTGATGAGTACGTACACGGGCTAGTTGTGGTAAAACCCGATTTTCTTACTGAGCAGAAACATGTTTTCCTGTTAGTTTGAGTTATACCATTTTAATGAGTACTAATCTATTTTCATTCTTAATTGAGTTATTCCAATATGTGTAGCTATCATGTTTAGAGTAATACAACATGTCTACATGTCTTAATTGTTTATGTGAATTCTGTGCGGCATGCTTAGTGAATTTCCTGCTTCTTTCATGACTGGTACTTAGTCTAAATTGTAAGAATTTCGTGATGTAGTTGTATTTCTATCGTTCGCGCTGCATATTTACTTTGGGACTACGGAACGGTATTCCGGGAGATCCCCCTGTACTGCATATTTACTTTGGGACTACGGAACGGTATTCTGGAAGATCCCCCTGTACTGCATATTTACTTTGGGACTACGGAACGGTATTCCGAGAGATCCCCATGTCTTACATATTTACTTTGGGACTACGGAATGGTATTCTGGGAGATCCCCCTGCAACATTTACGTTTGGGACTACGAGATGGTATCTCGGGAGATCCCCTGTTGTGTTTTGTGTGTACTGAGATGTTACCTTCTCTGATTGCATTGTTGTTAAATTTAAAACTTTATTTTATTGCGGTATTTCACTCTATATTGTTTCTATTATATATATTTTCCAGTAGAGCCCTGACCTGACCTCGTCACTACTCGACCGAGATTAGGCTTGGCACTTACTGGGTACCAATTGTGGGGTACTCATGCTACTCTATGCACATGTTTTTTGTATGCAGATCCAGGTGCAGCTTATCAGCCGCACTATTAGTGAGCCGGGACAGCTTTGGAGACTTCAAGGTATATCTGCTGCATCCGCAGACCTCGGAGTCCCTTTCTACTCTTTCTCATGTCCATTATCTTCTGTAATGTTCCTTATTAGACCCTAATGTATAGAGACACTAGATTTTTCCTTCTGTAGTTTGTGATTGATGATGTTCCAGGTTTTGGGATTTGTCGTGTTTCTTTTTTGAATAGTTGGTTAAATTTATATTTTATTTCATTATTCTGCAAAATATTAGGCTTACCTAGTTGTAGAGACTAGGTGCCATCACGACATCACACGGAGGGGAAATTAGATCATGACAAGTTGATATTTGAGCTCTAAGTTCATAGGTGTCGTGAGTCACAAGCCGGTTCATAGGTTACGGAGACGTTTGTACTTATCTTTGAGAGGCTATGGAACTGTTAGGAAAATTTCACTACTTTGATTCCTTGTCGTGCGGGAATTGTTGACTTCAAAGATTCTAAACTTCTGTATTCTATTCTCCAATAGATGGTGAGGACACGTACAAGTGAATCTGGTGACCAGGCACCCACGCCCCCTGCTAGAGCCACAAGAGGTCGGGGCTGGGGTAGAGGCCGAGGACGTCCACATGCTGCAGCCAGAGCACCCGCACGAGCTGCTACAGAGGAGCCCCCAGTAACTCAAGCTGGAGAGTAGACACCTGAGATTCATGTTCCTGCACCAGCCCTCCAGGAGGCTCTAGCCTAGTTTTTGAGCATGTTCAGCACCTTAGTTCAGGCTAGATTGATTCCACTTGCTCCTGCCACATCTCAGGATGGGGGAGGAGCACAGACTCCTATCGCCGGTACTCCAGAGTAGTGGGTTTAGGTCGACGAGGTTCCAGAGTTTGTACCAATACAGCCGGTAGCTCCAGCTCTGCCCAAGGTTAGGGCAGCAGCTTCTGAGGTGGAGCAGCTTAGACTTGAGAGGTACAAGAAGTACCACCCACCTACCTTTAGCGGATTGGCTACAGATGATGCTCAGGGTTTAATGGAGGAGTGTCATCATATTCTCCATACTATGGGCATAGCGGAGATGAGCGGGGTTTCTTTTACTGTATTCCTGCTTAGAGGAGCAGCCTATCAGTGGTGGCGTGCTTATCAGATGAGTAGTCCGGCTGAGGCAGCTTCACTTACATGGACTCATTTCTCGGATATGTTTTTGAGAGGGTATGTCCCTCAGAGCCTCAGGGACTCATGGCGCACGGAGTTTGAGCAGTTGCGCCAGGGTGATATAATTGTGTCAGAGTATGCAGTCTATTTCAATGTTTGGCCCAACATGCAACGGCCTTAGTTGCCACAGTTTGAGAGAGGGTTCGACGGTTTATTGAGGGAATCCATCCCAGCATCCGGAGTAGTATGGCCAGGGAGTTGGAGATGGATATTTCTTATTAGCAAGTTGTAAGTATTGCCAGGAGATTTGAGGACATGTTTGCCCAGGATAGAGAGGAGAGGGAGGCCAAGAGGTCTCGAGAGACTGGTTATTATTTTGGAGCTCGTGTCCCAGTAGCTCGCCATGGTAGGGGTTATGTGAGTCGCCACATTCATTCGGCTCTTCCAGCCTCTAGTGGTGTTCTAGCTCCTTCTAGGACCCAGGAGCATTATTATGTACCGCCGGTATCTAGTGTGTCTCCTGCATGGGGTGTTCCTAGCGGCCAGTCCAGCAGACCTGGCCCGAGCCAGTCACAACAGCTACACCCTCCAAGAGCTTGTTTTGAGTGTGGAGACACTCGCCACATGGTGACGGATTGCCCCAAGATTAGGAGGGGTGCACCTTCACAGACTTCTCAGCCACAACGTGCTCCACCGGGTCCTCAGGCTATAATTACAGTACCAGCTGCCACCCCACCTGCTCAGCCACCCTGAGGTGGAGGTTGGGAGGTAGAGGTCACCCTAGAGGGGGAGGTCAGGCCAGATATTATGCCCTTTCTGCTCGTACAGAGGCAGTTGCTTCTGATTCTTTCATTACAGGTATTGTTCCAGTCTGTCATAGAGATGCGTAGGTATTATTTGGCCCATGCTCTACATATTCCTATGTGTCCTCTTATTTTGCCCCGTATTTGGGCTTATCGCGGGATTCTTTGAGTTCCCCTTCTTATGTGTCTACTCCTGTTGGATATTCTCTTGCTGTGGACCGCGTGTATCAGTCATGTTTGATTGTTCTTAGTGGTTTTGAGACCAGAGCCGATTTATTATTGTTCAGCATAGTGGACTTCGATATTATTTTGGGCATGGACTGGTTGTCGCCCCATTATGCTATTCTTGATCTTCACGCTAAGACCATGGCGCTGGCTATGCCAGATTTACCACGATTAGAGTGGAGAGGTACCTTAGAGTATACTCTCAGCAGAGTTGTTTCTTTTCTTAAAGCTCAACGAATGTTTGAGAAGGGGTGTGACGCGTATATAGCTTATGTGAGAGATGTCAATATTGATACCCCTATAGTTGAGTCAGTTCCAGTAGTGAGGGACTTTCCAAATATGTTTCCAGCTGATCATCCGGGCATGCCACCCGATAGAGATATCAATTTTGGCATTGATTTGTTATCGGGCACTCAGCCCATCTCTATTCCTCCATATCGTATGGCTACTCCTAAGTTGAAAGAGCAGTTATAGGAGTTTCTTGATAAGGGCTTCATTCGGCCCAGCGTGTCACCTTGGGGTGCTCCTGTCTTATTTGTGAAGAAGAATGATGGATCTATACGAATGTGTATTGATTACCGTCAGTTAAACAAAGTCACAATGCAGAACAGGTACCCATTGCCTCGTATTGATGACTTATTTGATCAGTTACAGGGTGCCAGAGTGTTTTCCAAGATTGACTTACATTCAGGATATCAACAGTTGAAGATTAGGGAACCAGATATCCCGAAGACTGCTTTCAGGACAAGATATGGTCACTATGAGTTTCTTGTGATGTCTTTTGGGCTGACCAATGCCCCAACAGCATTTATGCACTTATGCACAGTGTGTTTCGGCCCTATCTTGACTCATTCTTCATTGTGTTTATTGACGACATTCAGGTATACTCCCGGAGTCGGGATGATCATGAGAAGCACCTGAGGACTACACTTCAGACCTTGAGAGAAAAGAAGTTATATGCAAACTTTTCAAAGTGTGAGTTTTTGCTAGACTCAGTAGCATTCTTGGGTCATATAGTATCGAGTAAGGGGATTCGGGTGGATCCGAAGAAGATTAAAGCAGTACAGAGTTGGCCTAGACCGTCCTCAGCTACAAATATCTAGAGTTTTCTTAGTTTGGTGGGGTATTACCATCGATGTGTTGAGGGTTTCTCATCTATTGCAGCACCTATGACCAGGCTGACCCAGAAGGGTGCTCCATTCAGGTGGACAGAGGAATGTGAGGAGAGTTTTCAGAAGTTCAAGACAGCTTTGACTAGCCCTAGTATTGGTATTACCTACAGGTTTGGAGTCTTATACTGTATATTGTGATACATCGCGGATTGGTATCGGAGCGGAGTTGATGCAAGACGGTAGGGTGATTGCCTACGCGTCCAGACAACTGAGGGTGCACGAAAAGAACTATCCTATCCACGACCTTGAGTTAGCAGCTATTGTTCATGCCTTGAAGATATGACGGCATTATATGTACGATGTTCCTTGTGAGATTTACACTGATCATTGGAGTTTGCAGCATCTGTTTAAGCAGAAAGATCTTAACTTACATCAGCGGAGTTGGTTGGACCTGCTTAAGGATTATGATATCATTATTTTGTACCACCCTAGGAAGGCCAATGTGGTGGCCAATGCTTTGAGTTGCTGGGCAGAGAGTTTGGGGAGTTTAGCATATCTACCAGCAGCAGAGAGGCCATTGGCATTGGATGTTCAGGCCTTAGCCAGCCAGTTTGTGAGATTGGATATTTCTGAGCCGAGTCGAGTATTGGCTTTTGTGGTCTCTCGGTCATCTCTTTATGATCGTATCAGGGAGCGTCAGTATGATGACCCCCA
>AWOL01S0028546.1:1694-90965 GCA_000715115.1 Nicotiana otophora | reverse complement strand
TGCATATTTACTTTGGGACTACGGAACGGTATTCCGGGAGATTCCCCTGTCTTGCATATTTACTTTGGGACTACGGAATGGTATTCTGGGAGATCCCCCCGTAACATTTACGTTTGGGACTACGAGACGGTATCTCGGGAGATCCCCTATTGTGTTTTCTGTGTACTGAGTTGTTACCTTCTCTTATTTCATTGTTGTTAAATTTCAGCCTTTATTTTATTACGGTATTTCACTCTATATTGTTTCTATTATATATATTTGACAGTAGAGCCCTGACCTGACCTCGTCACTACTCGACCGATGTTAGGCTTGGCACTTACTGGTGTGGTGTACTCATGCTACTCTATGCACATGTTTTTCGTGTGCAGATTCAGCTGCACCTTATCAGCCGTACTATTAGTTAGCCGGGATAGCTTTGGGGACTTCAAGGTATATCTGCCACATCCGCAGACCTAGGAATCCCCTTCTACTCTTTCTCATGTCCATTAACTTCTGTATTTTTCCTTGTTAGACTCTAATGTATAGAGACACTAGACTTTTCCTTATGCAGTTTGTGATTCACGATGTTCCGAATTTTGTGATTTGTTGTATTTTGTTTTAATAGTTGGTTAAATTTATATTTTATTTTATTATTCTGCAAAATGTTAGGCTTACCTAGTTGTAGAGACTAGGTGTCATCACGACGTCACACAGAGGGGAAATTGGGCCGTAACACCACTTGTGGACAAATAAATGAATTTAAAAGATAAGATTTGGGCCTGATGATAATGAGTCCAAGTGAACTCTAGCCCAATGCATATTTGTGTGAAGGAGTTTGAGATAAAATTTTGTAATGACATTTGTAAAGTTTTACCTATATTTTGTTTACCTTTTCAAACAGAAGTAAAAAGGGTTTTTGAATAAATCAAAAAAATTTAAAATTTTGGGCAATCTTCATACTGATTTGCCTAAGTCTTTATTTTGAAATGCTGGTTTTTAAAACTCATTTGTATTTGAAAATCGTGAAGTGTAAAGGCTATTGATCAACTCATTTTGTTTAGTAAAAACAAAGAACACAATTTCATGAACCCAATTGGTTTTGGGCCTAAAAATGTATTATGGTTACCATTTAGCTTACTTGTAAAAATCAGGTTTTTCATGACTTTAGGCTAACAGCAATCAGAATTATTTAATTATTTAAAATAGTATGGTAAAGTTACTGATCTATTAAACTATCACACCAGAAAATGCAGTAAAACTAAATTATTACATTTTTGCTAACTGAACAATGATAACCAAGCTGCCTATTCTAACAAAAGTTTCTAGAAAATGATTTATGTGATACTGCTACATACGAACATACAAATTTTATAAAGAAAGAAGCCTAAAACAGTGTAAATAACTAAACTTACATGAATTTACACATAACTCTTAAACAACCAACATGATTCATGTAGCATTCAAACAAAATACAGATTCTTGATAACCAGCAAATCACATTCATGAAACAGCAATATTAACTTTACATTGTTAAGAAAATACCTTGACAGCAGCAAGAAAACAAAGCAAAGAGAAAAATATGTCTCTGAAAACTTGATTAAAAGCAGCAGCCAGAATATCCAAACAGGAAAACCCAAAACAGCTTCCAATTAAAAACCCAGAAATCCCAAAAACTAGTATGAAACCAGTAGGAGTTCTTTGTTAAAAGTGAAAGAAAGAGACTCCAAAAGCAGTGCAAAATCAGTGTATTTTTCAGGAACTTTTCTCTACTTTTCATATCTATATCAGTGTATTTTTAGGTC
Organism: Nicotiana otophora; assembly: GCA_000715115.1. Lineage (NCBI taxonomy): Eukaryota > Viridiplantae > Streptophyta > Magnoliopsida > Solanales > Solanaceae > Nicotiana > Nicotiana otophora. The sequence continues at coordinate 89,184 of AWOL01S0028546.1, read as the reverse complement.
TAAAAATATATATCCAGGTCTGTGTATAATGAAAAGAAGGAGTGTATTTATAGAGGAAAGGAGTAAAAAGGGATAAGAATTAGGGTACAAAAGAATCTGCCAGAATTCCCTATAAATTAGGAAAAATGGCATCTTCTTAACAGAAATGAGCAGCTGTCTAATTTATAGTACCTTCCTTATCTCGGAAAATGGACAAGTTTCCAGATTCTAGATATTTTTGGATCTTATCCCTATTTTTCTACTCAGCATTGGGTTAATTTTATAGTACTTTCTGAATTAATTTTAGAATTAGGTTTCCAAAGTCGACCCTTCAAGGTCTTGGAATTACCTCAAAACCAGATTGGTTCTGGGTCTGAGTCAGGTGACTCTTGACCTAAAGAGCTTGGGCTCTCAAACTTTTAACAAAGTTATGGGCTTTTCTATTTAGCCAGGCCCAATAATAATAAAATAACAAAGCTCTGGGCCTGTCTATTTAGCCAGGCCCAATTTTAATAAGAAATAAATAAATAATAATAAAATAGTAAATAAAATAACAATAATAATTACTAAAAATAATAAAAAATAGTAAATAAAATAACAATAAATACATAACAATAAATAAAAAATAAAATCCAATACTGGAAATAAACAATAATAACAATAATAAAAAAAATAAACATAAAAGAAACAGAAAGAATAAAAATAGAAATTAAATAACTCCATTTTTTAGATCTAGTTGCTAAAAACCCTTGCGCCAAGACTCTCTCTCTCAGAATCTAATATCCCGGGTGAAAGATCTTGTCGTGAGGATTATTATACAAACTAGGTTAAGCTCTTTTTATTTATTTTTCGTAAAAAGATCACATCTAACCGCTAAAAACCCTCATTCAATACACTCATCTGGGATTTGAGATCCTTGATGGGAGATATTGGCACGAGGATCTTTAAACGAACTAGAAAAATTAAAAAGGGGGTGGATCTAGGGTTTCGGCCGTTTTAGATCTAAGATATGGGATTTTGGTCGGGTTTTGGGGGATTTGGTTGGTAGGATGAAGTTCAAGGATGCGAGGAGAGTGTATGGTGTGAGTTTGAGGGGTTTTGGAGCTCCACCGTTGCCTTAGGCGATTTTTGGCGGCGGGGTTAGCGTGGCACTTGGGTTTTGGCCTTATTTTAGGTTTAGATTCATTGGTGTTTTGTGGATTTTGTTGGTGGGGTGAGGTAGAGGAGGAGGAGAGGAGTTGATTGGTGTAAATTTGGTGGTGTTTGGTGGTGGTTGAAGGCCGCCGGCGGGCGGCAGCGCTGTAGGGAGAGGCGGCGGCAGAAGAGAAGGAATGAGAGAGGAGAGAGATGGGGCGGCTAGGGTTTGGGAAGTTGAGAGAGAGATGTGAGGGAGTGGGGAGTTTGGAAATGAGAGGGGGTGAAGGGTTTAGGAAACTTTTATATTAAAGGAGGAGGGAGTTCTGGACCATTGGATTTATTGGAGATCAACTGCCTGGATTGAATAGAGGGAAGATGGGGCGGATCAGATGGGATTTGGGCTGGGTGGTTTTGGGTCGTGTATTTGGGGATTGGGCTTGGTATTTTTGTTTTGAATTTGGGGTTAGGATTGGTTTGAAGAAGCAAAGACCCCCTTTTTCTTTAATTTTAAAATCTAGTTTATTTAAATAAACCCTAGATTACGTACAAAATTATCTTAATTATAAAATTACACTAATTATCTATTTGTATTTTTTACATAATTAGTCAATCTTAGATTTAAAAAGGAAAATTACTAATTTAATACTAAAACTTAAAAATGTCAAAACGAATAATTTGTTTTTTGATTTTCTTTCAATGAAGTGATTAAAATGTATAATTAGGCATTAAATTACATTAAAAATCTAATAATGCACGATGATGAAGGCTTAAATATTTTTTGTTAATTTTCATAACTTTAAAAAATGAATAATGCGACTAAAAATGCAAATAATTCCAAATAAACACCAAAATATCCTAAAAAGATCTATAAATAAATAGGATTAATTTTATTTATTAATTTTATAGGAATATTTTGGTAGGGTAAAAATTACATGCTCACAGCTGCCCCTCTTTGATCGGAAATACGAAGAGTTTTCGGGCAAAGACGAAGTGAGCAATCACGAACGAATTTTACCCGTTTTGGTACTCCATGGGAAGCATTTCGGAAAAATCTCACCGAACCTTGTTTCAAAGGTTGCCTACATATCCTTGGCTATAAAGGAATCAGGTCAGTGTAGTTCTGGAAGTTTTGGCAACTGGGACTACTGGAAAGCTGTGATTTCACTACAGTTACTGTTGTTACTGCTGCTAAACTCCTTATTACACCAAAGTAACAAAACAAAGAAAACTAACTAAGCCTATCAGCTATGAGTTACAAGATTCCTAGCTGTAAGTTTTTCGAAACTTGGTCTTGAGTCTTGGCTAGTTCTTTATGTCAACTCTGATCTAGATCTTGATACTTGTTAGCTGCAGGTGCTGGTTCAATCTTCTTGTCTTTCGGATCAAGACGGGACATACAGAACTGATGACTTCAATCTTGTCCTGAGCAGTCCACATCCTCTCCACTTTTGTACTTTGGGTTCAGTTTTATCTTTTCTTCTTTTCTTTTATTCTGGATTGAAACTTCTTCTTTTAGTCGTCTTGAAGCCAGTGTCCTAAGGTATAATCTGATCAAAATCAAAAACAAACGAACGAAATTTTCTGCCCCAGTTATTGCTAGGAAACTTTCGCGAGTTATTATAACGAAATTCTATACTACTTTATTGTTGAAAGCAATGAAAGGCGGTACTAGTGTACCCGGAGTAAATGTAGACTAGGGAGTAGAGACCCTATGTCTAAAAGGTGAAATCAACTAGGAATTGGAGACCCTGGGTTGGGAAAATCATCAGGTTATGCTGGCATCAACTGGGGAGCGGGACCCTATGTTGGAAAGGTCATCAGGTTATGTTGGCACCAACTTGGGAGTGGGACCCTATGTTGAAAAGGTCATCAGGTTATGCTGGCATCAACTAGGGAGTGGGACCCTATGTTGGAAAGTCATCAGGTTATGCTGGCATCAACTAGGGTGTGAGGACCTTACTTTGGAAAAGTAATCAGGTTATGCTAGCATCAACTAGGGAGTGGAAACCTTATGTTGGAAAGTCATTAGGTTATACTGGCATCAACTAGGGAGTGGAAACCTTATGTTGGAAAGTCATTAGGTTATACTGGCATCAACTAGGGAGTGGGACCCTATGTTGGAAAAGTCATCAGGTTATGTTGGCATCAACTAGGGAGTGGGAACCCTATGTTGGAAAGTCATCAGGTTATGCTGGCATCAACTAGGGAGCATGACCCTATGTTGGAAAGGTCATTAGGTTATGCTGGCATCAACTAGGGAGTGGGACCCTATGTTGAAAAAGTCATCTGGTTATGCTGGCATCAACTAGTGAGTGTGACCCTATGTTGGAAAGGTCATCAAGTTATGTTGATATCAACTAGGGAGTGGGACCCTATGTTGAAAAAGTCATCTGGTTATGCTGGCATCAACTAGTGAGTGTGACCCTATGTTGGAAAGGTCATCAAGTTATGTTGATATCAACTAGGGAGTGGGACCCTATGTTCGAAAGTCATCAGGTTATGCTAGCATCAACTAGGAAGTGGGGACCCTATGTTGGAAAAATCATCAACTAAGGAATGGGATATCCTATTTTGGTATCGACTTATGTCGGCATCAACTAGGGACTGGAGACCCTGTGTTGGAAAAGGTGTAGCTAGGGATTGGAGGCCCTATACTATCTTAAGTTTTTTCAACATCATTTCTTCTTTTCTTCCTTTATTTTGAGAGGATAAGTGAATGCGGGAAAGGATTTGGAGGAGACTTCCCTTTTGAAGTTGTTTTTGCAAAGCTGTTTCTAGTTTTTGCGCAACTTCTTTTGATTGCCCCTACTTCTTGCAAGGTTACTTTCGGGTTACACCTATTTTTCTATTTTCTTCAAACAAAGAACAATTTGTTAGTTCGAAACGGTGGTTGGTTTCGTGGCCTTCATTATTTCGGTCACTTGATCTCGGCCGGTCTTTTTACGAAAATCTCAACTTCTTCCTGGCTCGCTGGGGATTGGTTTCATTTATAACCCTAGAGATCTTGGCTTTTCCAAAATCTTACCACGGTTAATTATGTGGGACATAGCCTTCTTTAACTTTACTTTGCCTTTGTAGCATTTTAACTTTGGTCCCTTTCTTTTCGGGAATTCTTGATTCCGAAGCATCAACCATCATGGTCAGTCGAGGCCGACTCGATGTACCTGCCGAGGCTGGGCGCTTTTTGCATACTAGCTTGTATCAAATGAGAACCTTATAGATCGGTCTTGCCATCCTTTCTTTGTCTTACTTTAGAATAGAATTAGATCGAAATGGATTGAAAGAAAATAAACAATGGAACGCATAAATGAATTTAGACAAGAGTTATCCCTTCCGGGGAAAGTAAAGAAGGACTTATCTAGAGTGTATGCGGCCTTCAATGAACATGACATGCCTCTTGGACTGGATGCCCGATCTGTGCGAACTGTCTAACGCTCAGAAATCCATCATAACTTATACCTCAAGATTGAGAACCCTTGCCCCGGACTGTGTCCATATTAGTGACCAATTATCCTCTCTTTCAATCAGCGGTGCCCTTTGTGGGTTTTCACCGGCTAACCTCTCTCATTTCTCTTCTTACCATTTCCTTATAATGCTCTTTGAGAGTTTTCACTTACAAGACTTTCTCATTTTCAGTTTCTCTGCATACCATCACCTTATGGTGCCCGTGTGGGTTTTCACCGGTAGGACTCTCTCATTTGACTGTATTAGATCCCTATCTTCCAATTCGAGCATCTTTACCGATTGGTCTGAAGGACTTGAACAGGATTTAGGTAAAAAGAATTTTAATTGAATTATAACTTTGGAACCTTTTAGGCGAAAACGTCGCCAAACCATTGTAAATTCTGCCCAGTTTTATCTTCAGGGGGAATTTGGATTTTTATTTTGGTTTGACTGAACCCCAGAGAGAGGCTGCCTATGTATCCTTTTGGAATCAAGTCGAACGTAGTTCAAGGAAACATTTTGACTTTTTTTTGACTACTTTGGTTCCAAGGAGGGTGATGAAAGAAGAATAGACGGCTCAAAGAGTTTATAAAAGTTGATAGCATTTGGGATAGCGAGAATGAAAGCCTTTGTCATTCCAATCGGAGAGTGTCAAGACCGCGAAAAGGGCTAAACATAATATCTTTTGACTGCATCTGCATTGACAGCCGTTTCAAGGTCGTTTCCTTCGATGTCTCCTAAGTACAATGCCCCTTTTGGCAGCTGTTTGCTTATAATATATGGACCTTTCCAATTCGGGACGAACTTTCCTTTCGATTTTTCATGATGCGGGAGAATACGTCTTAGAACGAGTTGCCCCACTTCGAAGTTCCTATGCCGCACTTTCTTGTTGTAGGTGCGGGCAATTCTTTGCTGGTACAACTGGCCGTGACAAACCGCGGTCATTCGTTTCTCATCAATCATAGTTAAATGTTCCAGGTGGGTTTTGACCCATTCATCATCCTAGATTTCAGCTTCAACAATGATCCGAAGAGAGGAAATTTTGACTTCTGCAGGTATTACGACTTCAGTGCCATAAACCAATAAATAAGGCGTAGCCCCAACTGATGGGTGCACGGTCGTGCGATATCCCAATAATGCGAAAGGCAACTTCTCATGTCATTTCCTAGAACTTTGAATCATTTTCCTGAGGATTTTCTTGATGTTTTTATTTGCCGCTTCAACGGTGCCATTGGCTTTGGGTCGGTAAGGGGTGGAATTGCGGTGCGTAATTTTAAATTGTTCCCATACCTCCCTCATTAAATGTTTGTTCAAATTCACAGCGTTGTCGGTAATGATAGTTTTTGGATTGCCAAAACGACAGATAATGTTGGAATGTACGAAGTCCACCACTACCTTTTGGGTGACGGCTTTGAAAGTGACCGCTTCGACCCATTTTGTGAAGTAATCAATGGCGACCAAGATGAATTTGTGCCCATTTGAGGCTTTCAGCTCGATCAGCCCAATGACATCCATACCCTAAGCAATGAACAGCCAAGGTGCTGACATAGGATGCACCTTTGAGGGCGGTGCATGAATCAGGTCACCGTGTATCTGACACTGATGGCACTTCTGGATAAAACTGAAACAATCATTTTCCATGGTCATCCAGTAATACTCTGCCTACAGGATTTTCTTTGCAAGGACATATCCGTTCATATGGGGTCCGCATACTCTTGAATACACTTCGTTCATTATCTTTTCAGCTTCTTTGGCATCCACACACCTTAACAGATTCAATTCTGGAGTTCTCTTATACAACACTTCTCAGCTTAAGAAGAAACTGTTGGCGAGCCTTCTGATGGTTCTCTTTTGGTCTCCACTGGCCTGCTCCGGGTATTCTTTTATTTTCAAGAACCTTTTAATATTATGATACCACGGCTGGACATCAGGTTCTAATTCAACCGCGTTGCAATAACCATGTCTTTCTTGGATTTGAATCTCCAACGGGTCAATACGGACATTACCCGGATATGGCAGCATTGCAGCTAAGGTAGCTTATGTGTCAGCTAACTCATTGTGGAATCGAGGAATATACCTGAATTCAACGAATTTGAACCATTTGCTAAGATCTTCCACATGTTGTCTATATGGGATAAGCTTGATATCTCGAGTTTCCCATTCGCCTTATACTTGCCGAATGATCAAATCAGAGTCTCCCATGATTAATAATGCCTCTACATCCATATCAATTGCCATGTTCATGCCCATTATGCAAGCTTCATATTCAGCAGTGTTGTTTGTACAGAAGAACCGAAGACGGGCGGTGGCCGGATAGTGTTATCCCGTTGGCGGAATCAAAATTGCCCCAATCCCAACACCCTTCGCATTTACAGCTCCATCAAAAAACATTTTCCAAGTCTTAGTGTCTTCTGGGATTACCTCAATTGAGTTTACTTCCTCGTCCGGGAAATAAGTGCTTAAAGGTTGGTATTCATCATCAACTGGGTTCTCAGCCAAATGATCGGCCAAGGCTTGGGCTTTCATGGTCGTGCGAGTGACATAGACAATGTCAAACTCTGTGAGCAGGATTTGCCACTTTGCTAGCCTTACCGTGGGCATCGGTTTTTGGAATATGTATTTTAGAGGGTCTAATCTGGTTATGAGATATATGGTATAGGATAACAAATAATGTCTAAGCTTTTGAGTGACCCAAGTTAAGGCACAACAAGTTCTTTCCAGCAAAGTGTATTTGGCTTCATAACCAGTAAATTTCTTGCTTAGATAGTATATGGCTTGCTCTTTCTTTCCGGTCGCATCATGTTGCCTGAGGACACAACCAAAAGAATTCTCTAAGACCGTTAGATACAGGAACAAAAGTCTTCCAGGCTCAGGCGGAACCAGCACCGGCGAATTTGACAAATATTCTTTGATCTTGTCAAAAGCTTCTTGGTATTCATGTGTCTATTTAATCGCCGCATCTTTCTGTAACAACTTAAATATGGGCTCACATGTGGTCGTAAGATGTGCGATGAACCGGCTGATGTAATTCAATCTTCCCAGCAAGCTCATGACCTCTTTCTTGGTTTTTGGAGGTGGCAGATCTTGGATAGATTTTATCTTTGTTGGATCTAACTCAATACCCCTTCGACTGACTATAAACCCCAAGAGCTTCCCAGATGGAACTCCGAATGCACATTTAGCTGGATTCAATTTCAAATCATACCTGCGCAAGCGCTCAAAAAACTTTCTCAAATCCTTCACATGGTCTTCCTGCGTTCTGGACTTAATGATCACATCATCCACATACACCTCAATGTTTTTGGTGCATCATGTCGTGGAAAATGGCAGTCATAGTCCTCATGTAAGTTGCCCGGCATTTTTCAGGACAAATGGCATGACCCTGCAGTAAGTGCCCCATGGTGTGGTGAAAGCTTTCTTTTCTGCATCTTCTTCATCCATCAGGACTTGGTAATACCAAGCATAACAATCCACGAAAGACTGTATCTCATGTTTGGCATAATTGTCGACAAGGATGCGGATGTTGGGTAACGGGAAATTATCATTAGGGCTTGCTTTGTTCAAATCTCTATAGTCCACACATACTCGTATCTTCCCATCCTTCTTTGGTACTGCGACTACATTGGCCAACCATGTGGTGTACCAGACTACTCGTATCACACCAATTTTTAATTATTTGGTAACTTCTTCTTTAATATTATCGCCGATGTCTGTTTTGAATTTTCTTTGCTTTTGTTGGATAGGTGGACGATCGGGATAAGTTGGCAACTTGTGTACCACTAGATTGACACTTAGTTCTGGCATATCATCATAAGACCATGCAAACACGTCTTTAAATTCAAACAAAAGTTGGATCAATGCATCTCTAGTTTTTTCCTCGGTGTGAATGCTTATCATGGTCTCCCTGACCTCTTCGGAATTGCCCAAATTAACTGGCTTGGTTTCATTTAGGTTTGGCTTAAGCTTATTCTCAAATTGTTCCAATTCTAGATTTATTTCCCTAAAAGCCTCAACTTCATCATATTCGGGTTCTTGATTCATTATTTCACAGTTAGACAGCGTTTTAGGATCTGGGCATGAAGTCCGCAAGCATGTCATGTTATTTAAGTCCGCATTATTAGAACTGAAAAGAGAAAGATAAGAAAAATATCAAAATCAAAAAGAATAATAGGGAAAGATTCATAGATGATGAAATATTGATTTCATTTCATTGAATTTAAAGATATGAGGGTTTACATCGAAATTTCAAAAGACAACAAAAACTAAAACATTCGAGTTACACCTTGAAATAACTCGGAATGCAGAAAAGATGGCAAGACTGAACTACCGGGATTCCTGCCTGACTGGGAATGGAGTAGCTTGCCAATTTTGAAATTTAGCATTGGGTCCCATGTATTGCACCTCAGCAGTGCTCGAGCCTTCACCCGGTTGGACCATGTGGACTTCATAGAGTATTTGCCTCATTGCGTCACAGATGTCCTCACTTTCTTCGGCCGTGAAGGCCTCTTCTTCTTCTTCTTCTTCTTCTTCTTCTTCTTCTTCTTCTTCTTCTTCTTCTTCTATATACCTTGGCTTAACAAATGATGTGGTGAGATGAGGGATTGGCTGAGACAGGACCCATCCATGTTTCTTACGTTCATCGGCCCAGTGTTCGTCGGCACTAGTAGCTTGGAAACCTATGCCAAAGAACTTCTTGTTGGCATCCAAGGTAACGGGTTTTGTGACGCCTTGTAAGGATACCCCGAGCCCTTTCCCGGGCTTGTACCCATGTTTGATCATCTCCCTGGCGATCATGATTGATGTGCTTGATAAATAGGGTTGAGGACATGGGGTTCCTTCTTCGCACTGGTCGGCGACTACGATTTCAAAGGCTTGGTAGACGATGTGTTCACTTCCCTCTCGGGCCTCCAGACATGGGACTGATGGGTCCCTGTAGATTGACTGTTCATCTTCTCCATCGACCACTATTTCTTGGTTCTCATGTTCAAACTTGACCATTTGATGTAGAGTAGAGGGCACGGCTCCCGCTGCATGAATCTATGGTCTTCCTAACAAAAAGTTATAGGAAGTGTCCATGTCCAACACTTGGAATGTTACTTCGAATTCTATGGGGCCAATGTTTAGGATTAAGTCAATCTCCCCTATCGTGTCCCTCTTGACACCATCGAAAGCACACATGCAAACATTGTTTGGTTTGATCCTTTCAGTCCCAATTACCCCATCCTCTGCAATGTTGATAGAGGGCAAATATCGACTCCGGACCTGCCGTCCAACATGATCCTTTTCACATAATATCCCTCACACTTGACAGTCAAGTGAAGGGCCTTGTTGTGGGCGGCTCTTTTGGGAGGCAAATCGTTTCGGCTGAAGGAGATTCGGTTGACCTCAAAAAATCGCTCTGCCATTCTTTCTAACTATTTAACCGTGGTCTCAATTGGAATATATGCCTCATTCAGCGTCTTTAGAAGAACCTTTTGGTGTTCGTTTGAGCTCATCAGTAGAGACAAGAGTGAAACCTGGGAAGGGGCTTTTCTCAATTCATCAATTACAGCATACTCCGAGGTTTTCATCTTCCGGAAGGATTCCTCCTCTTCTTCAACAGTTACAGGCTTTTTGAGGGGGAAACGCTTCTGCTTGGTTTTGTTCAGTTCTTCTGGGTTATGATACTTCCCATATTGGTTTGTTTCATTCACTTCCCCCATAACTTCTTTCCCTTTATATGTGATAAATGTCTGATTGTAGTTCCAAGGGACGACAGTAGTGTCTTTTATGGGATTGTGTGGCATGCGGCAAATAATTAAAGGCTCATCCAGCCTAGGTGGAATGACTGGCCTCCGTGCCACGTAAATGCCTTTTGCTACATACATCTTTGGCAGATTTGGTGTGGTTTTCCTCTGCTCCAATCTCCTGGGAGGGCTTAACATGAGTTGTCCCTTTCTGGGGGCTCTTGGGATGTAAAGAATGGCCTCTTTGGCAGGTTCTTCCTCTGTCTTTGCTTCCCCATCCTTTTCTTCATTTTGGGCAGTGGACTTGTCTTCTTTTCTTCCCGGCCCTATATTTCCACTGTTTTAGGTTTCTTTTCTGTATCAGCAATGGCAATAATAGCTTTCAATGCAGGGTCGAATTCTTTATCTTCACAAATCATCCCAATGACCGCCCCGTTGTTGTGGGCCGATAATGGGTTGTTGGTTACATTGGGTACTTCCTCGTCCCTTAACACTACCCTCTTCTATTCGATCAGGTTCTCGATTGGTCTTTTAAGGGTCCAACAGTCCTCGGTGCCATGCCCTTCTGCCCAGAGTGATAAGTACAGCTGGTACCTTGCCTGTAGGATGGAGATTCTGGGTTCTGTCTGTTTGGAGGTACAGGCTGCAAAAGGCCCATTTGGATTAATTTTGGGAAGAGGCTGGAATACGACTCACTGATGGGTGTGAATTCAGTCTTTCTGGGTGGTTCACGGGGACATGTGTTATATTGGTAGTTATTCTATGGAGGACATGGATTATACGGGTCTTGGTGAGGAGGGTTATTTCTTGGAAGTGGAGCTTTTTTCTTATTGTAATGTTGTTGTGGCTGGGTATATGGTTGACCATTCATTACTGCATAAGGATGTAGGGCCATAACATAGGCTGCGTCCTGGTGAGGGTAATAATGCTGTGGGGCCCTGGAAGGTGGGCTAGAATAATCCCACGACCGTCGAGAACTTCTTAAGCTTAAAGCTATCATGGCTCCCTATTCTTTCTTTTTCCGGCTTGCTAAACCTCCCGAGCCGCTCTGAATGGCTTGGGAAGTGGCTCTTAGAGCTGATTGACTTAAACTGCGACCTGGTTTCAAGCCGTTTTCTACCATTTCACCAATCTTGATGGCCTCCGCGAATGGTTTTCCTATGGTAGACATCATATTTTGAGAATAATCGGCCTCTTGGGCCTGTAAGAAGACACTGACCATCTCGGCTTCATCCATCGGGGGCTTTACCCGGGCTGCTTGTTCACGCCATTTGATAGAGTATTCTGGAAAGCTTTTTGAGGCTTTCTTTTTGAGGTTGGATAAAGAATTTCAGTCTGGAGCTATGTCCACATTGTATTGGAACTGTCTTACAAAATCCCGGGCTAGGTCATCCCATATGTGCCAACGGGAGATGTCTTGGTCTATATACCATTCAAAAGCAATTCCGGTGAGGCTTTCTCCAAAGTAGGCCAATAACAACTCCTCTTTACCACCAATACCTCTCAGCTGGATATAGTATCGCTTCAAGTGGGCAATAAGGTCTCCATGCCCGTCATATCTTTCAAAATTTGGTGTCTTAAAGCCCAGAGGTAGATGCACGTGAGGGAACATGCACAGATCAGCATATGGCACGCTCTTTTGGCCACTCAGGCCCTGTATATACTTGAGGCTTTGATTGATGCTTCATATTTTTTGGGTCATCTCCTTTTGTTCAGGATTCCTCAAGACTCTCTCTTGTTCCATATGAGATTCAGATTGCGGGTGCTGAGGATAGGAATTCGGGGTAACCCGAGCGGCATCCAATTGGAACTGGGGAGCTTGGAAAGTGAAGGTTGATGGTTCAAAGCTTTGCCGAGGCAAAGTTGGTTGTGCCATGCTAGCGGCTGGTGAAGCAGTGAACAAAGTAGATGGCATTCCTGAAGATGGTTCCTGGGGGCGAACCTCAGAAGGCATTCCAGTGAAGTTTGTTGTCATGGTGGGGAACCCGAATGGCATGAATGGGTTGGGTACTGAGATCGGGACATTGGTAGTTCCTCCTATCCTCAGGATCAACTCGGGGAAGCCAAGGATAGTACTGGGTGTCTCCCTGCCATTGGACCAAGCATCCTACATTTCTAGCATGCGGCATTTTAGCCTTCTATTCTTCTCAGCAGTTACTGACTCTAATTGTGGGATAACCGATACAGGGCTATCCTCGGAATCAATGATAGGTAGATGAATCTCTAAGGCCATGGTGATACTTCCTTTTGATCTTGTGAAATAAGGGTGTGAAGCTAGAATACCACCACAAAACCAACCACCGAAAAATAGGACCTTGATCTTGACAGCACAACAAACCGGTTAGTTTGAGATATTTAACACATAGGGAATCACATATTATGGAATGCAGTGCACCTAAACAGGCAAACGCTTTCTAAGATGTTTTGCAACGGCTGTGTGTTTCATCCCGAATTTATTGTTTCCCTCTTTTGCTTTCTTAATTACTTTCTTTTAGGGTTATGATCGAATCCTGTGTGGATTGCCTACGTATCATGATGCCGCATGAATCAGATCATTACGTAGTTTAAGGAATAAATATAAAGTACAAAGTGCATTTTTCATTTCATTAATAAAGATAACTCTTTTTGGTTTTTCATTACAGGGAATTAAAATACTAACAACTATATAAAAAGAAATAGTACAGACTCAAAACTCTAGAAAGCAGTAAAGTACATACTCAAAAATTGGATAATCAAAAGTACATGAGGGCCTCGACTGGTCTTCTTGGAGCCTGTGTGGCATTAACTAGTCTTTGCGCGGGCCTGCGCGCAATGTCTTCTTGAAGACGGTCCAAATCATCCATCACCTAGTGGATGAAGGTCATCATAGAAGCGAAAAACATGGACCTAGTCATGTTTTCACATTCGTGATATTTCATCATGACATAGTCAGCCATTTTCTTAATCCTGGTTCTGATGACTCCTTTCTCTTGAAGCAGACGCCCAATTTGCTGTGCCCGGGCTTCCAACACTTGTGTACTTGTGTTTTTTTGGTCCTGTAGCTATTGCACAGTTTCTTCTAGTTGGTAGATTATTGCGTGGGAATGCTCTTTTTCTGTTTTAAAATCTCTGGTTTGCTGGACCATTTCATTCCCAAGGGCAAATAGTCTTTCCTTTAGGATTGTTATTTCATTGCCATATTTCTGCCTCAAATGGTGGGCATGTTCTTCTGCTCCCTTAGCTAGCTTTGTTTGAGCATCAAGCAAATCTTTTTCAGTTTTTATCAAGTCAGCTGCATAGTCCTGGAGCTTCATCCTTAAGTTGTTGATGATCTTTTTATCCCTCTTGCTTCTTACAGGCGTTTCAGCGGCTATGCTCATATTCCGGAGGTGGGCTCGGAGCGCCTCATTCTCTCGGGTTAATTGTCTCTTTTCACCTTCAGCTACTTGTGCCTATAAGTCATTGTCGAATGCGAGATTCCTCAGTTTTTCCTCCAGAGCATGGATAGTGGCCTGATATTTCTTTTCTTTTTTCTCCCCAGGCTAACCATTCTTGGATTTTGTCATCAAAAGCTTGAACATGAGGCCTTTTGGCAGGCCTTTCTGGCTCGGGCTTTGATTCCTCATCAATGCAATTTCTTTTCTCAAACCATGTGGCATAGCCCGGATCTACTTCGCCTTTGGCAAGATCAGGTACTTGAGTATCCTCTTTCAAGTATCGACACCCATTCCAAATTTGTTGAATCAAGGCTTCTGGAAGTGGGGCTTCGGGATGTAGCTCAATAACTTGGGTACTCAATTTTTCATCCTCAAGTACTACTTGATATCTTCCCAGTTGCCTCAGGACCCTTTGGGGTTCATATGGTTGGACACTTCTCAGGCCCATCAATAGCAAATAATTCTTCGTGGCTGACATATATATAACTTCCCTCACCAGGAGCCATCCTAAAGTCCACTCAATCTGATTTTCCCTTAAAGTTCTCAAGTGGACGATCCAAGCTTCAACCCCTTCCGGGGAGTTGTAATCTTTCACTCTTTCTTTATAGCTTTCAATGAAGTTGTTCTTGCTTGGACCGTAGTTCATGAATTTTGGGTGATGGCGGTGTTCAATTAGCCACATTTGTAGAAGAATGTTGCGACCTTCGAAGAATGTCGCACCCGACTTACACCGTGTCAATGCCCGATATATATCCAAAAGTATTAGTAGAGCGAGTGTGTGATCCTCCTTGGCAATTAGAACTTGAGCAATTCTAGCCATACGGATATCAACCGTCCCCTTTTCATTTGGAAAGACCATGACACCAAGAAATGCCACTATGAAGGCAAAAAGATGGTGAACTTTCCAAGTATCATTGCTTTGTTTGTTGTTCAAAACTTTTTCATGCGTTTCAAACCCCTCTGGATGCCCATACCTGGAGTACAGGAAGTAGAATGAGCAGCAGCCCTCGACTACACGGTTCTTTCTTATTTGCTTACTAATGTTCATGATATCAAAGAAACGGCGCACTGACATAGGTCTCGGGATGATAAGCTGTTGATTTCACAAACCCCGACCAAAACCTGTATACCCCGCTATTTCCTCTAAGGTAGGAGTGAGCTCGAAGTCTGAGAAGCGGAAAACATTACGAACAGGATCCCAAAAGGTCACTAAAGCCTTGATTAAATCATTTCGTGGCTTAACTTTCATGAAATCGGTGAGAGCACCCAGATGTTCGACTACCCAGTCCTGACCCTCTTTGTCTAGATCATACCACCACATTTGGAGCTGTAGTGGAGCTTGCTCTACGGCATTCAATAGTGGATTCTAGACGGTATCCATTCTGTACCTGTGGATGGGTACGGTTAAGGTTGCCTCTAATTTTGAAAGACAAGACCAGCAGACTCTTTTTGCAAAGACCAGTTTTAATTTTAAAAGAAAAATCACATAAAAGTGGCTATTTGCAACATCGGCCAAAACGGTCATTTTTGCAATAGTGGCCCCTTCTTACTTTTGAATAAAGTTTTGAGGCCGAAGCAAGGTACTTTTCTGGGAAAAGTGACAGACATGTCCGTTCTCAGCGAAAATAGCCCTTTGACAATGTAAGGTGTTCTAAGGCTATTCTGGAAGGAACAACGCAAGACTTAACCGAAGCTCGGACGATTTTATTTTTTGACTAATGGACATATTTTTTTTATTTGAAAAAAATGGAGTCGGTACCGATAAGGTTTGCCTACGTATCTCACATCCGGTGAGAATCAGACCCGCGTAGTTCGGTCAGTTTTGACATAATTAGAAAAATACGATAATGACTCACTTTCATTTTTGAAATACATTTTCTTTTTCTCATTTTTTTTTCAAATATTTTGGCAGAGTTTCAAGGCATTTTCTAATATCGGGGTTTTTGAACCGGGTGAATTTTCTCTCCTACCTCACTCTTGGTTTTTCTGTTATTTTTATTTTCTTAACGGGTCAACAAACAAACCGAAACAAATAAATGCACACATAGCAGGTAAGATGCATCAGGATGGTCTTTTCTTTTGGGTACACCTGTTCTAGACGGACCCAACCCCTGTGTTGAGTCCCCAAGTCAAATGCACGTGATGCAAACAAACGTACCTACTAGGGATCCGGCGTGAGGCTATGTTATTCTAGGTTTAAACCTGGGGTGTGTTCTAGACATGGCTTACCCAAGCAGACAACTTGAGCTGAGGTGGGAGCGATGTACCGGGAGCATGAAAGTCTACCCGGCCTAGTGGCTAATCCATCATCGTTCTATTTGGTATGACCTCTAACAGAAAATTGGGCCACGCGTACGCGTGCACCATATTTTTAGAAGACTCAGAAGGGAGGCGTAAGAAGATAATTTAATACAGTTCAAATAATATCAAAGCGGTAAATGAGCGGCAATTAGTACATTAGGTCCACAAATACAATAATATCAACAATCAATAAAGACAAATATAGATCACATTAAGAAGCTAGAATTCCGAACCCTGAGTTGTCACACCTCCTTTTTCCCCGCAGAAGGTTATAAAGGAATTTTTCCAATTTAAGTGATATTAATCGAAATAGAATTATTTATTTATTTCAGAGTTTCCACTTGAAATAATTTATTGTGTCCCAAGTCACCGGTTTATTTTAAATCCCAAATCAAAGAAAAATTGACTTCCTTTAAAGTCTGCAAAACTAGAAAAACTAGGTAAGAAATTCAGTTAACCCGGAAGAAGGTGTTAGGCATTCCCGAGTTCCGTGATTTTAGCACGGTCGCTTAGCAATTAATACTTGGCCTATTTTGTCTAATTACTCATTTTAGGACCTATATTTATTTTTACCTTTTACCGATATTAATCACTTGATAATCTGTATTTAAAGAATTAACTTAAGATGTGTTACGCGTACGTATACTCAATTCCTAACACTTAGTTTATTTAAGAACAAGATTTGGTTAAAGTTGCGCGAACACATACTTTGAATTTATTTGAAAGAAACGTAATCAAAAAACCCGCGCCTAAAGCATTTCTACGAGTGTTTGATTAGGGAATTGTATTTACTAATGTTTGACCATGGTCACGCGAACGTATACCTTGGTTTATCTTGGGCATCACAACTATGTCACACATGCGTGTACATAATTGTAATAATTAATCCAATCTAAAGTGTACCTAAAATTGTGATTATGTCTCTAAACAAAGTACTCTATGTCATGTAACTAGGTGTAAAGGTTCCAAAACTATGTGAGACATTTATTTAATCAAATGGGGCAGCTTGTGTATTAGCTGCCAAACAGGCCCAAATTTTAAAGTTTGGGACCTGACAAGGACTGAGTCCAAATAAACTCTAGCCCAAGACATATATTGTCTATTACTCAACGATTAATGAATTTAAATCTAAAGGGACTTGGGCCTGACTGAGTCTAGATGAATTTGGCCCAAAATAATTTTATTAAGCATTCAATCAATTAAACACATTTAATTCTGGAATATTCGGGCCAACTAATGAGTCCAAATGACTCTGGCCCAATATCCACTTGTGGACAAATAAATGAATTTAAAAGATAAGATTTGGGCCTAATGATAATGAGTCCAAGTGAACTCTAGCCCAATGCATATTTGTGTGAAGGAGTTTGAGATCAAATTTTGTAATGACATTTGTAAAGTTTTACCTATATTTTGTTTATCTTTTAAAACAGAAGTAAAAAAGGATTTTCGAATAATTCGAAATTTTGTTAAATTTTGGGGAATCTTCCTACTGATTTGCCTAAGTCTTTATTTTAAAATGCTGGTTTTTAAAACTCATTTGTATTTGAAAATCTTGAATTGTAAAGGCCATTGATCAACTCATTTTGTTTAGTAAAAAAAAAAGAACACAATTCCATGAACCCAATTGGTTTTGGGCCTGAAAATGTATTATGGTTACCATTTAGCTTACTTGTAAAAATCTGGTTTTCATGACGTTAGGCTAACAACAATCAGAACTATTTAATTATTTAAAACAGTATGGTAAAGTTACTGATCTATTAAACTATCACACCAGGAAATGCAGTAAAACTAAATTATTATATTTTTTGCTAACTGAATAATGATAACCAAGCTGCCTATTCTAAAAAAATTTTCTAGAAAATGATTTATGTGATACTGCTACGTACGAACATACAAATTTCATAAATGAAAGAAGCCTAAAACAATGTAAAAAACTAAACTTACATGAATTTACATATAACTCTTAAATAACCAACATGATTCATGTAGCATTCAAATACAATACAGATTCTTGATACCCAGCAAATCACACTCATGATACAACAATATTAACTTTACATTGTTAAGAAAATACCTTGACAACAGCAAGAAAACAAAGCAAAGACAGAAAATATGTCTCTGAAAACTTGAGTAAATGCAACAGCCAGAAAATCCAAACAGGAAAACTCAAAATAACTTCCAATTAAAAACCCAGAAATCCCAAAAAATAGCATGAAACCGGTAGGAGTTCTTTGCTAAAAGTGAAAGAAAGAGACTCCAAAAGCAGTGCAGAATCAGTATATTTTTCAGGAAAATTTCTCTACTTTTCAGATCTATATCAGTGTATATTTAGGTCTAAAAATGTATATCCATGTTTGTGTATAATGAAAAGAATGAGTGTATTTATAGAGGGAAGGAGTAAAAAGGGATAAGAATTAGGGTACAAAAGAATCTGCCAGAATTCCCTATAAATTAGGAAAAATGGCATCTTCTTAACAGAAACGGACAGTTGTCCAATTTCTAGTACCTTCCCTATCTCAGAAAATGGATAAGTGTCCAGATTCTGGATATTTTTGGATCTTATCCCTATTTTTCTACTCAGCATTGGGACACTTGTCCTTATTCTAGAAAGTTCTAGTACTTTCTGAATTAAATTTAGAATTAGGTTTCCAAAATCGACCCTTAAGGGTCTTGGAATTACCTCAAAACCAGATTGGTTCTGGGCTTGAGTTAGGTGACTCTTGACCTGAAGAGCTTGGGCTCTTAAACTTTTAACAAAGCCATGGGCCTGTCTATTTAGCCAGACCCAATAATAATAAAATAACAAAGCTATGGGCCTGTCTATTTGCAGGCCCAATTTTAACAAGAAATAAATAAACAATA
Organism: Nicotiana otophora; assembly: GCA_000715115.1. NCBI lineage: Eukaryota > Viridiplantae > Streptophyta > Magnoliopsida > Solanales > Solanaceae > Nicotiana > Nicotiana otophora. The sequence goes on along the minus strand of AWOL01S0028546.1, from coordinate 70,319 downwards.
ATAAAATAAACAAACTTAACACTGATTACTCCGTTTTAATTAATTAATTAATTTGCAACGAAATAACAAATAAAATACATAATGATGTAAAAATTAACATAATACATTTGAACCCTAATTTTATTTATTAGTTAAGTCTGTTTTAATTAATTAGTTAATTTTCACATAATATAACTAACAATAATAATTACTAAAAATAATAAAAAATAGTAAATAAAATAACAACAAATACATAACAGTAAATAAAAAATAAAATGCAATACTGGAAATAAACAATAATAACAATAACAATAAAAATAAACATAAAAGAAACAGAAAGAATAAAAACATAAATTAAATAACTCTATTTTTTAGATCTAGTTGCTAAAAACCCTCGCGCCAAGACTCTCTCTCAGAATCTAATATCCTGGGTGAAAGATCTTGTCGTGAGGATTATTATACAAACTAGATTAAGCTCTTTTTTCTTTATTTTTCATAAAAAGATCACATCTAGCCGCTAAAAACCATCATGTAAATACACCCATCTGGGATTTGAGATCCTTGAAGGGAGATATTGGCACGAGGATCTTTAAACGAACCAGAAAAATTAAAAAGGGGGTAGATCTAGGGTTTCGGCCGTTTCAGATCCAAGATCTAGGGATTTTGGTTGGGTTTTTGGGGATTTGGTTGGTAGGATGAGGTTCAAGGAGGTAAGGAGAGTGTATGGTGTGAGTTTGAGGGGTTTTGGAGCTCCACCGCCGCCTTAGGCGATATCCGGCGGCGGGGTTAGCATGGCACTAGGGTTTCAGCCCTATTTTAGGTTTAGATTCGTTAGTGTTTTGTGGATTTGGTTGGTGGGGTGAGGTAGAGGAGGAAGAGAGGAGTTGATTGGTGCAAATTTGGTGGTGTTTGGTGGCGGTTGAAGGCCGCCGGCAGGCGGCGGCACTGTAGGGAGAGGCGACGGCGGAAGAGAAGGAGAGAGAGAGGAGGGAGATGTGGCTGCTAGGTAGGGGCAACTAGGGTTTAGGGAGTTGAGAGAGATAGATGTGAGAGAGTGGGGAGTTTGGAAATGAGGGGGGTGAAGGGTTTATGGCACTTTCTATATTAAAAGGGAAGGGAGTTCCGGACCATTGGATCTATTGGAGATCAACTGCCTGGATTGAATGGAGGGAAGATGGGACGGACCGGATGGGATTTGGGCTGGGTGGTTTTGGGCCGTGTATTTGGGGATTGGGCTTGGTATTTTTGAATTGAATTTGGGGTTAGGCTTGGTTTGAAGAAGCAAAGACCCCCTTTTTCTTTAATTTTAAAATCTAGTTAATTTAAATAAACCCTAGGTTATGTACTAAATTATCTTAATTATAATTAGTCAATCTTAGAGTTAAAAAGGAAAACTGCTAATTTAATACTAAAACTTAAAAATGTCAAAACAAACAATTATTGTTTTTATTTTTCTTTCAATGAAGTCATTAAAATGTGTAATTAGGCATTAAATTACATTAAAACCTAATAATGCACGATGATGAAGGTTTAAATATTTTTTGTTAATTTTCATAACTTTAAAAAATGAAAAATGCGACTAAAAATGCAAATAATTCCAAATAAACACCAAAAAATCCTAAAAAAGATCTAAAAATAAATAGGACTAATTTTATTAATTAATTTTGTAGGAATATTTTGGTAGGTTAAAAATTACATGCTCACAATTCTTGAATACATTCCCAAAGGATAACATAATGTGTGATAGGAACATTCGTAACACATTTTGAATACATAATTCTCGACACCTTTCTTATTCGGGACAATCGAATTTATTGGGAACATCTCGGAACATAGAATAAGGAACTTGAGATAACCATATTTGAAACTTATGGGAACATCATGGAATTCAATTCTAAGAGAGTAGTTTAGCCAACATATCTTGCTTTGAACTTTCCTTAAATTACTACAACGTTCCGGAAATTCTAGCAATCTCAATCTATTTTGAGACATAACAAAATTGAACCATTATTAGGGAGATATTCATGGTCTCAACTCATTTGAGCATTTTATCAAACACTAGGTTTGCATATTTAACTACAAGGTTCTTCTACAAGATTTTCTTCACTCCACAACCCAATCTTTACTTATTTGAGATTCTTATTAGTATAAGCATGTATAAATAATACTCTTATACCCAAAAATCATACTCCAAATCAACCATCTTTTACCCAAATTCGAAATTGAAAACTAGGATATGGAGCCTTACCTCTTAGATGAAGATCTTGTGAGATTTCCTTGTTGGATTTCAAAGCTTGGGCAAGATCTTGATGAACAAAACACTTCATCTACTTTCTATCTCTAGAACACTCTCACTTCTCTCTAAAAAACCTCAGATAATTTTCCCAAAATAAGCCCCAAAGCCTATTTATCAAAATGGGGTCAGGTTATGAAAATAGAAAAATTAACCCTCTGAAATCAGGTCTGTGGTCGCATAATGGACCGCAGAATGGCTATGCGGGTCGCAAAATGCACTGCAAAATCGGTGCCAAAAATTAGGTTGTACTGGTCCATTCTGCGACCAGTTTGCGGTCGCAGAAGCACTTTCGTGATCGCATAATTATTCTGCGATTGCAGAATTGGTCGCACATTCTCATTTTTTCAACCTTTGATAATCTGGTCATAAATTCTTGTAGGAGTGTCCAAATGACAACGGTTTGAAGCGTTGAAACTTAGATTGAAAGGGATTTCATTTGATAGGTAGATCATCTCCTAAGTATTTATAGTTTGGTAGCAGCATGCATTTGAATTAGGATCTTATGCGTACTCACTTGAAACTTTATCCCATCATAAAAGTTTCAACTTGACTTAGCCTTGGGGCTCTTCTTAGACCATAAACCATTCTTAATGCACATCATACATATATTATCATGATCAATTGATATCATTCATATAATATTCCTTGTCTACACATAAAATAATATAATTAGCGCACATCAACTTTCTTAATAGCGCTTAAGTACTTCAAAAATTTTCGGGGTGTAACATTCTCCCCCACTTAAGAACATTTGTCCTCGAATGTTTTAAAAGTCACCTCTAATAATAGATTTACCTTCGTTTTACCTCAAACCATTATTCATAGACACTTATGACTATAAGGGTCTTATACTTCCTATCCAAAATCTCAACTTACTTAGGGCCCTTAAATTTTGGCTATCTTTACAAATTCCTAAAAATTTCGGCAAAGTTTCCCTTGTAACTGGGCCTATCCACCTGTCAGATAATCACCAAAATCAACCGATCAACACATCCATAACTTGACAAAGCATCACCATGTATATCAACATCATAAATCTCATCATTACAGGAATTATATTATCAAGAGTGATATCTGGACATGAGCTGCACATATTTAAATCATAACACATAGAAAGTACCTTTCAAATCACAATCATTTGACTATATACTCAAGTGAGAATATTTTATTTCCTTAACACTTTTGGCCCTCATGGTGGCCTCCTCGACTTACCGACTTCGCCATAACACATTAACGGAGTCAATCTCAACTCCCGGACTTTTCGAACAAGGATAGCAAATAGTTGCTCCTCATAATCCAATTATCCATTAACTTCACCTTCTTAGACATAGACACATGAAATACCGGGTACACAAAAAATAATAATAGGGAAACATCATACTCATAGTTTGGCCTATTTCCTTCGAGATTCCATAAGGCCTAATGTGACTACATATACTTTACCTTCCTTAACAATTCACAATATATTCATAGATAAATCCTTAGAATAACCCGTTCACTTTCTTCCACTCTTACTCCCTATGTCGAATACCCAAACTAAACCTTTGGCGACCTCCAACAATTACTTTAAGATGTGCTAGCATGAATATTACCATAAAACTTCCTATCCAATATGTTTGTTCACTAGATGACACTTCTTCTTTGACATGTTTGAATCTTCAACCCCCATAGGTTACTATAAATATGAACAACGAAGTTCGAGATTGGCATGAATTATTCAAGAATCCATCAATGTGTCGAGCACGACATTTCAGGATGTTATAAGAGACATGAAGGTTACTACCAATAGTGCTGACATGGTTAATCATTGTGATGACATCATTGATTCGACACATGAGGCATAGAGTTGCCTAGTAGGCATTGATAATGTAGGGATCATCTTCATGATTCTGAGATTTGAATAAATGAGTTATTTTAGACATGTGACCTATGAGAGGCATGGTCAGGAAGATAAAAACATTAGCGTTAGTTATTCTTGGAATACTATGAGCCATGAAAAGGACAATAACAATTGTTTCATTCCATACGTGCGTTGTTTGGCAATAGTATGCCTCAAAGAGAGATAGAACTTATGTGACACCAGTCGCCTCTTGGAATGTAGGGAAAATAAGTTTAACTCGAAATGAGAATATTCTAGCACCCTGAATATTATATGGTTTGCAAGATACACGAAGTTGCATTACGCTCTTAACTATATTTGACAGAAGGAATCTATGCCACAAACCCATAAGGTTGAAAAAGAAGTTGAACACTTTTGAGACTATTATCATTCTAACAGTTTAACCCTTGCCAATAGTTGGTCCTATATGAGAGGACTAGAGATATGATGAAATTGTCTTTCAAATCAATATGCTCTCATGTTACTAGACGGTGAAAAGGATTCATGATAATATACACAAAGGAACAAAGTGATTGTTCAAACCATTAGAGCTACATACACCGGAGAGAAAACGAGTGGCTCAAGAAGGATCTCAACATTAGGCTTCTTTACATTAGATTTGATACCACAGAGGTAAATATTATGGTGGTGCATACATAGGCACTAGTGAGAAGATGTTATCCATTTGAATCAAAAGGTTCTATGCGAAATTCATCAGGTATAGTCCATTGTTGAGAAGTTAGGAAAGAAAGTGGGAAGTATTAATCCTAGAGTTATAACTCAATTCAAGGACATAATTATAGAGCTCAATTCCACAATAGGTTGTAAATATGAGAATTTGTGATAGAATGGATTCACGAATAATGCGGCTCGTTCAAGGAGTAGGTACATGCAACATTTTGTGATTCAACATTTTGGTTAAGACCATATTTATGTAGGCCCTTGCAATATGGATATACATATAAAACAAGGAAAATAATGTGGTGTTCATAATGATGTACTAAGGAGTGACTTACTTGATGACTTTAGATTAACAGGGCAGTACCTTAATTAATGCCCCTCTACTCCACATCCAAAATATACATTAGTACCATAGTGACATAACCCCGAATGACATCTCACACACTTCACATAACGAGTATGGGGTCTGCTAAACTGACTCGCCCCACTTATCTGATATTTACCCTTTTTGCATACATCATAGGCATTCCCCTTAGTCTTCCTCCAAGCCTTCATGGCGAGAGTAACAATCTCTGCAATGGCTCGTTGTATGAATTTTTGGAATTGCCCAAATCTACCACCCCTAACACGCTTCTGAGCATACTCACAACATGACACAAAACGTTTTCGCCCGCATATCGGTCATACCTAGATGGGTGTATCCAACCTAAGGGCATTTGTTTTTCTTGTGCCCCCTCTTTACACAACCATAACATGTTTCAAGAATCATCTAACATAAACCCGAGTGGCTATTATTTCATATCAAACATTTCAGCTTATTGGTACAAATAACCCTCTTTCGTTTCTTACGTTCTGTCACCACATGATCTAGTGGCGTGGTGACATTAATAGGAACAGGGACATTTTCCCTAGTAACTGGTTCTTTCATTTCCTTCTCGCTGCCTCAAACTCGTGGGTTACTCATATGAAAAATGAGACATGACGAGGAAATTAACTTCCTATCTTGAGTTCTATCGCATGATCTGGAGTATCAATGAAGTGTGAATTTCCTAAATTTCCAAATAGCCTCCTCATTATAGATGTGGTCGACAACACACCGATACGAAGTACTCTACTAGAAACGGCTCTGAGATATCCTAGGACACTTTAAAACATTACGCTCTGATACCAAGTTTGTCACGCCCCAAACTCGGGGAGCGCGACCGGCGCTCAACCGAGTAAACCCGGCTGAGCAAGCCTGTAAGATTTCATTCTACCCAAACTCATTCATGAAATAATAGGAGATGTACTCCATTAATCAAACACTGAGAAGATTTCATTAACAACTTCTATTTTATTTTCATTAGCAGCTTCATTCATAATTTCCAAAATATTACGAGTTTATAGAATTAATAAAAAACATGTTTGCCAAATAGCAACATTTCTAGTTCAGTTCCCAACATAATACACCATCCACAACTTGTCTATGGAGACTCTAAGTATGATAGAAGAATATTATGGAAGTGCCGACAACAAGGCCCCAGCTATACCTAAAGACACAAAGTGTAACATCAAGTGACATCGGGCCCGGAATAGAGTAGGGCTCACCAAAACCTGCTGGATAGGGAGTAACTGCTAACGAGGACCAAAGCTGTCCGCTGCTGAATCACCTGCATCCATTGAAGATACAACACCCCCGACAAAAGGGACGTTAATACATATGGAATAGTACTAGTATGTAAAGCTAACTGTCCACTTTCAAAATAGAATACCAATATAAGAAAGGGAAAATCATATAAATAGCATTTCACAATCAATGATATCCAAATACCAAGTTAAAACATAATAATTTCCAAAATACAAATTTCATATACAATTTTGGTTGGGAGATCATTAGAACCGATATATCACTGTTCATAATATCACCCTTTACGATACCAATATTCACAATACCAATACCACCATTCACAGTACCAATATTCACAATAGCAATACCACCGTACTTTTAGCACGGAGTCCGATCATGACCCGCTCGGCTAGGCTATCTCATTAGAGATATCAACCACAATCACTATCAATACTAATACCACCATACTTTTAGCACAGAGTCCGATCATGACCCGATCGATTAGGCCATCTTATTTGAAGACATCAACCTCAATCACAATCTCTGTGCAAATATACCACCGTGAATCTAGAAAGGAGCCCGATCACGACCCGATCGGCTAGGCTGTCTTATTTGAAGACATCAACCAAAATTATAATTCAATTACAATTTCCAGCACAATCACCACCATGTGTGCGGCATGGTGTCCGATCACGACCTGATCGGCTAGGCTATCTTATTCGAGACATTAACCTTTTTATATCAATCAATCTCATCCCAATTAAGGGGAACAATTTTATCACATCAATCTCATCCCAAATAAGGGAAATAATTCACAAAACTAACATAGGTGCAAATGTATTTACCTCATCATCTTTCACATTGTATAAATCTCCACTGGTATTTTCAACCAATAACAACAACAATATTTCCTTGACTCTTTTGACCATTCACAAGATTCTTTATTTAAGGCACGATGGCCATATTTGATATTTCACACTTTCATTTCTTCCCTCTCATGTATCATCGTCATAAATATCAGCACATATATAATATTCCAAAAATCACAACTTTAAGTTCATTAGAAATAAACAATTTAAGCATAATAGATTTCTTTTTGAGAAATGGAGTAAAATAATTGGCAATTGATGCGCAAGTTAAAATCATCAACAAATAACACACTATTTATTCTTGACATATTTGTCCCCACAAAGGGCAATACATAATTTTCACTCACGAATATGTAAGAACGCAAAACCCATTGAAAATACTCACAAATCACAACGTCTATTAAAACAACCACATATGAGCATGACTTTAGTTCATAAGCTTTTAGGAAATTCTATTTTCGATATCAATTTTGGAACAGTTGAATTAAAGCTCATTTCATAATCTTTCTCACATCATCTTATTTCATTGGCACCATTGGCTACAAGTATAGCTTTCACTCTTGGCACATTGGCCACACTTTATATTCCCAATTCACTTATTTCACTTCCAACCATCTTTATAGATTATCAACAATAAGACATTTTCAATCAAAACTTTAGGTACACATATGAGCAATTAAGGGTCTTAAGCATATTGATATTCTCTCACACAATTTGGCATCATAGCCTTCATTTGATACATGTCTCAAAGACATAACATTTTAATACACATATCATTCTTGAATACATTCCCAAAGGATAACATAATGTGATAGGAACATTCGTAACACGTTTTGAATACATAATTCTCGACACTTTTCTTATTCGGGACAATAGAATTTATTGGGAACATCTCGGAACATAGAATAAGGAACTTGAGACAACCATATTTGAAACTTATTGGAACATCATGGAATTCAATTCTAAGAGAGTAGTTTAGCCAACATACCTTGCTTTGAGCTTTTCTTAAATTACTACAACGTTCCGGAAATTCTAGCAATCCCAATCTATTTTGAGACATAACAAAATTGAACCATTATTAGGAAGATATTCATGGTCTCAACTCATTTAAGCATTTTATCAAATATTAGGTGTGCAAATTTAACTACAAGGTTCTTCTACAAGATTTCCTTCACTCCACAACCCAATCTTTACTTATTTGAGCTCAACAATCTTCCCACAAACCTTATTAGTATAAGAATGTATAAATTATACTTTTATACCCAAGAATCATACTCCAAATCAACCATCTTTTACCCAAATTCGAAATTGAAAACTAGGGTATGGAACCTTACCTCTTAGATGAAGATCTTGTGAGATTTTCTTGTTGGATTTCAAAGCTTGGGCAAGATCTTGATGAACAAAATACTTCATCTACTTTCTATCTCTAGAATACTCTCACTTCTCTCTAAAGAACCTCAGATAATTGCCCCAAAATAAGCCCCAAAACCTATTTATCAAAATGGGGTCGGGTTATGAAAATAGAAAAATTAACCCTCCAAAATCAGGTATGCAGTCGCATAATGGACCGCAGAATGGCTATGCGGGTCGAAAAATGCACCACAAAATCGGCGCCAAACAATTGGGTTGTACTGGTCCATTCTGCGACCAGTTTACAGTCGCAGAACCACTTCGCGATCGCATAATTATTTTGTGATCGGAGAATTGGTCGCAGAATCTCATTTTTCCAGCTTTTGGTAATTTGGTGATAACTTCTTGTAGGAGTGTCCAAATGACAAACGGTTTAAAGCGTTAAAAACTAGACTCAAAGGGATTTCATTTGATAGGTATATCATCTACTAAGTAGTTATCGTTTGGTAGCAACATACATTTGAAGTAGGATCGTGTGCGAACTCACTTAAAACTTTATCCCATCATAAAATGTTTTACTTGACTTAGTCTTGGGGCTCTTCTTAGACCATAAAAAATTCTTAATTCACATCATACATATATTATCATGATCAATTGATATCATTCATATAATAGTCCTTGTTTACACATAAAATATTATAATTAGCGCAGATCAACTTTCTTAATAACGCTTAAGTACATCAAAACTTTCCGAGGTGTTACAATAACATCAAAAAATGTTATAGGAATCAATTCCAAACAATAAAGTTCCAATCTTTATCAAATTCCTCAAAATTCAACAAAATTTAACCTCGAGCCTATACGGTCAAAACTGGAGTTAAGGGATAGATCCCGACTATCCGTAACCCCACGAGTCTAAATATGTGATTAGATTCAAAAATCAAGTCCAAATCATAGCTCACAATCCCAATTTTTATTTTTTTAAGTTATAGGAAAAATTTCCAAATTTTCCCTCAAAATTACATATTTTGGGCATTTATAATCCATGTAGATTCTTGAAATAATACTAGAAATATGTAGAAATCACTTATCCCAAAGCCTTGTGTAAAAATCGTCTTCTAAAATTGCCCCTCTCCAACTCTAGGGTTCAAAATATGAGAGTATAAGTCCCAAAATGGCTCATAATATGCAGCTACAAAAAAATGCAATTAGGGGTTTCCAAATACAAACCCTGCAAGTGCGAAGAATGGCTCGCAAATGAGGACATGATCCCTGAGCAGCAAACCTCGCAATTGCGACCAGAAATCTCACAAAAGTGACCAAGCATCACAAATGCGAGACATGTAAGGCCACGTAAAATTTCACCCAGAACCTGGGGATTCGTGATGCCAAAGTAGACTTATGTATTGAAGGCATGTCACGGTACGGACTTTCTAGGTTGAACAGTACATTGGGAGTTGAAGACAATATTGACAGAGTAGGGTGTTTATGCGGTTCATTATGCAACCGCAGAATCACTCTGCGGGTCGCAGATCAGCTGCAGAGTGAAGCAGAGAAATGGCCAATTTTTGGACGTTGTTTTGCGGTCCATTATGCTACCGCATAATGCTTTCGCAGGCCGCACAATCCATCACAGATCTAGCATGAATATTTCCCAAGGGGAGTTCTGCGGCCCATTTTGCGGACCTCATATCCATTCTGCGTTCCACTCTGCGATTGTAGAGTTGTGTTCGGAGGGTCCAATTTCTAATTTTTATAACCCGACCCTATTTCGATATATATACGTTAAGGACCCTTTGTAAAGCAAAAATCTGATATTTTGAGAGTGAGAAAGTGTTCTAGAGTGAGAGGGGATTCATAAACTACTTGTTCATCAATTCTTGCTCAAGTCTTAGAGAATTAATAAGTAAAACTCACTAGGTCTTCATCCTAGAGGTAAGATTCTACTCCCTAACCCTCAATTTCGGGATTTCACTGAAAATAGGTAATGAGAAAATAAATTCTTGGGCATGAGAGTTGTTCATTATGCATGCATGTACTATTAAGGTTTGTAAAAAGATTATTGAGCTCAATTGGTTAGACTTTGGGTAGTGGGATGAAGGAATCCACCATAGGAGGACCTTGAAATCATAAGGCCCACCTAGTGTTAGATAAAATGCTCTAATAAGATGGAACCATAAACTCCTTCCTAATTTGTGTTCAATTTTGTTATATTTCCAAATAGATCTAAGTGGCTTCGATTTTCGAAATATTGTAGTAATTTAAGGAAGCTCAGGGCGAGGTATATTGGCTAACGTTTCTCTTAGAATTGAACCCCACGATGTCCTTGTAAGTCCCTAGTTGTTCATTATAAATTAACTATTCCGATTAAGCCTTGTATCAAGAGATATATGTTCAATATGTACTCCAAATGTTCTTGTTATGTTATGTTACCATTTGAGAATTTGTTCAAAGTAAGGATTGCGTATCCAAATGTTATAACTTCAAGTTGTATTTCAAATGAAAGCTATTATGGCAAATTGTGTAAAAATCTCAATGTGCTTAAGACTCTTATTTGCTTACATGTGTACTTAAAGTCTTGAATAGAAATTCTTTGTTGTTGATGATACGTGATGATGTTTGGAAGTGAAAGAGGTGAGCATGAAATATGAAATACGGCCAACGTACCAAGAATGATATTACATTTGAGGCAACTAGTGCTAATGAAATTAAGAGACGTTTAAAAGATATTGAAATGAGTTGTGAATCCCTTAAATAATAAATACTTTGGGAGTTTCGTTAGTCACCGAGGAAAGGTAGGTTAAAATAACCTAACCCTAAAACTACACGTGCTAGTGTAGGAGTGAATATTGATTATTCCCCTTATTTGGGATGAGATTGATGAGATGAGAAGAATCCCATTTATTGGGATGATATGATTTCAAGAAAATGGTGATGTCGATCCACACGACATTATGGTGAGATAGCCTAACCGGTCGGGTCATGATCGAACGCCATGCCGCATACATGGTGGTGATTGTGCTTGAAATTGTGATTGCGATAATGATTGAGGTTGTGTTAGTGATTGAGATTGTGGTTGCTGTCATTGGGAGATACGTCCTAGCCGATCGGGCCGTGATCGAACTCCGTGCTAAAATTATAGTGGTATATCGGTTCTAAAGATCTCCCAACCTAAAATATGGAAAGTTACTTGAAAACGCGTCTTGCTGCTAACTTGATGTCTTGATGTTGTTTGAAGATCCCATTGAATCTATAATTGTTCTTCCTTGCTTTATTACTCGATCTATTGAGAGGGTATTTAGTCATTCATACTAGTACTATTACATATGTACTAACATCCCTTTTACCGGGGGCGCTACATCTTTAATGGATGCAGGTGGTTCCACAGCAGGCGGCTTTGATCAGTGATAGCGTTACACCCTCTTCCCAGTTGACTTGGTGAGCCCCACTTCATTCTGGGGTCGTGTGTCTTTTGTTCCTTGTACATTAAGTTTTGAGGTATAGCCTGGGCCTTGTCACTGGCACTATCATCGTACTCTTTTGTATCTATTAGAGGCTCCATAGACATAGTTTGGGTTGCATGTTGGTGTTGGGAAAGTCAAACTAATAATGTTGTATTTGTACTATATTGTCAAACTATGAAAGTGTATGTACTTTGAAACTTATAAGTGATGTAACTAACGATAATGAATTGGTGTTGCTCACATGATACTCCTCATTGTCTAATTAATGAAATAGATCTTCCCATTATTCATGAGCGGGTTCGGGTAGAAGGTATTATACAGGCTTGCTCGGCCGGGTTATCCCAGTTGAGCGCCGGTTGTGCTCCGCGAGATCGGGGCGTGAAAAGACCTCCTTTGCAAAAGCAGATGTCGCAACTACGACACCAGCTTCGCAAATGGGAAGCTAGCCTTCATACCCAAACATCGCAAATGCAATCAATTATCTGCAAATGCGTACTTTGCATATGTGAGCTGACCATTACAAAGGCGATGTCTATAGCACCAGAAATCTCCAATCTTCCAAAATCAATCCAAAACTTATCTGAAACTCACCCGAGCCCCTCGGGTCCCATATCAAACATCCACACAAGTATATAAGTGACATACGAGCTCGTGCGTAAGCTCAAAACATGAAAATAACATCCATAACCAAGAATCAAATGCCAAACCACATAATGCATGCCTTCAAGTTCAAGAACTTCAAATATTCACTACCAAGCGTGCGATTCATACAAATCCAGCTCGGAATGCAACCAAACTTTGCACACAACTTTCAAATGATAAAACAGACCTATTCCAAGTCCCAGGATAACAATCTAAACCCGATAGCCTCAAAGCCAACTCCTGGGCAAACTTGTGAACATTCCAAACCTTCAATTCAAATTGCCAACTTCCAGCAAATAGGGCCAAAACACCCTAGGAACCTTAGAATCTAAATCCGAATATATACCTAAGTCCAAAATCACTATACAAACCTATTGAAACCATCAAATCATGAATCCAATGTCTTTTACATAAAAGTCAAATCTTGGTCAACCCTTACAACTTAAACTTCTTAAAACGGAACTAAATGTTCTAATTTACTCCAAAACCTTTCTGGAACCAAACCAACCATCCCCGTAAGTCACAAAACAACAATCAAGCATATAGGAAACATAACATGGGAAAACGGGGCTCAAATACATTAGACGATCGTCTGGGTCATTACAGATACCCACATATATGCTAGTCACCTCGCATATATGTTGCCTCCAACACATTACAATCAGCAAACAAGGTCATCCCCTATGGTATTTTCCTTCAAACCAAGATTAGGCAATATAAGTATTTTTTTCCCGACATGCTTAGCCTCCAATCACGCATTTACCTCTATCTGTGACCTAAAAATGCTCCAAATCTTCCCAAACAATACTTGACGAGGTCAAATAAAGTCATAGAAACAAATTCCAAATAATAAGTTGTAACAATCCAATAGGTCAGTTTTAGTTCTAGCTCCCAATTTCACGATCTGAAACCTTTCATAGAGCTATTTGATGATTTATGACTTACATGCATGGTCCGTGTTAATTTCCAAAAAGTTTAAATGTGATTTTTTAAAGAAAACTTAATTTTGAACTTAAAATGGTTAGAGATGACCACGGTCAATGATATTGTAAATGACCTTGGATCTTTTTTTGATGAATTTGGTAGGTTCGTATAATGATTTTGGACTTGTACGCATCTTTAGTTGGGGTCCCAAGTGACCTAAAGCCGTGAAAAGTTTGAATTTTGAAGTATGAATTATGCAATACTTTGCGTTTTGGTGTTTGATTCTTGGTTTTAGATGTTATTTTTATTATTTGAGCTTACGAGTGAGTTCGTATGATGTTTGAATTGTGTGGATTCTTGAATTGGGGTCCGAGGGGCTCGGGTGAGTTTCGGATGAGTTTCGGACTATTGTGGAATGATTTTAGATTTCTGGTGCTACAGACATAGCAATGTGCCATGTGCTGAAGTCAAAAACATGTGACTTATCTTCATTATACCTCCGGAGCAAATAAACATGAAATATAGGATGTGCTTCTGACAGGCTACGAGGCAAAGCAAGCCTATAAGTAATCTTACCAACTCTCTCCAACACCTCAAATGGTCCAATAAACCTTGGACTTGACTTGCCCTTCTTCCCAAACCTCATTACACCTTTCATGGGTGAAACTTTCAAAAGTACCTTCTCAACCTCCATAAATGCCACATCACGAACCTTCTTGTCTGCATAGCTCTTCTGCCAGCTCTGAGCTACCCAAAGTTGTTCTTGAATCAACTTTACCTTCTCCAAAGCATCACGTGCCAAGTCTATACCCAACAACCTAGCCTCACCAGGCCAAAACCAACCAATAGGAGAACGACAATGCCTACCATACAAAGCCTCATACGGAGCCATCTGAATGCTGGACTGATAACTCTTGTAGTAACCAAACTCTACCAAAGGCAAGGGTTGATCCCAATGGCCTCCAAAGTCCATCACGCAAGCTTTCAACATGTCCTCAAGAATCTGAATAGTCTGCTCGGACTGAACTTCCATTTGTGGGTGAAATGATGTGATAAGCTCAACCTATGTACCTAACTCCCGTTGAACGACTCTATAAAAGTGAGATGGGAACTAACTGTCATGGTCTAAAATGAAAGAAATAGGCACGTCATGCAAACGAACAACCTCCCGAATGTAAATCTGAGCTAACTGCTTCGCATAATAAGTAATCAATAGTTTTATGAAGTATGAGGACTTGGTCAACAATTAACCTATCCACTATGAGCCAAATAGTATCAAACTTCCTCAAAGTATGGGTAAACCCATCACATAGGCCATAGTGATATGGTCCCACCTTTTCTCCGGTATAACCATCTTTTAAGTCAAACCACCTTGTTTTTGATGTTCATACTTAACTTGTTTGCAATTCAAACACCCTGAAACATGACCAATGATGTCCTTCTTCATTCTTTGCCCCCAATAGTGTTGCTTCAAATCACGATACATATTTGTAGCACTGGATGAATAGAATATTATGAATTGTGAGCCTCCTGAAGTATCAACTCCCTCAAACCATCAACATTAGCAACACAAAGCTAACCTTGTTGTCGCATAACACCATCATCTCCAATAACTACTTTCTTAGCGCCACCTCACTGCACCATGTCCTTAAGAACTAAAACATTGGGATCATCAACAAGGATGATTGTGCCGCAATAAAAGGAAGAACTCTACTAGGCTCAAAATATCCAATCTCACAATTCTATTAGCCAAGGCTTGAACATCCACAGCAAATGGCCTCTCCTCAACCATAATGAATACCAAACTATTCATACTCTCTGCCTTCCTACTAAAGTCATATGTGTTACATAAGCCTGTCCCAGATGATAAAAGATAGTGATATCATAATTCTTAAGCAACTCAAGCCACCTTCGCTGCCTCAGATTAATATCTTCTTGCTTAAACAAGTGTTGAAGACTGCAATGATAAATATAAACCTCACATAACGCACTGTACAAGTAATGCCTTCAATTTTTGAGTGCATGCACAATCACTTCCAACTCAAAATCATGAAATGGATAATTCTTCTCATGATGCTTCAACTACCATGACGCATAAGAGATAATTCTACCCTCTTGTATTAACAGCATACCAAGACCAATGAGTGAAGCATCATAATACACCGTATATGGCCCTGAACCTGTAGGTAACAACAACAATCTGGCTATAATTAAAGAAACCTTGAACTTTTGATAACTTTCCTCACATTCATCAGGCAATCTAAAAGGAACACCTTTATAAGCCAACTTAGTTAATGGAGCTGCAATGGATGAAAACCCCTCTACACAACGACGATAAAGTCTAACAACCCCTAGAAACTCCTAATCTTTGTAGCTATAGTAGGTCTAGGCTAACTATAAACTGCCTCGATCTTCTTGGTATCAACCTTAATACCATCACAAGACACTAAGTCATCCAAGAATGCAACTGAGTCCAACCAAAAATAACACTTAGAAAACTTAGCATAAAGCTTCTTATCCCTCAAGGTCTAAAGCAAAATCCTCAAATGTTGTTCATGCACCTCCCTACTATGAGAATAAACATGGATGTCATCAATGAACACTATCACGAAAGAGTCCAGATAAGGCATGAAAACTTGGTTCATCAAATCCATGAATGTCACTAGACCATTAGCCAAACAAAATAACATCATCAAGAACACATAGTGACCATAACGCCTACGAAAAGCCATCATATAGTTATCAAAAAAATAAAATCCCTAACTTTCACTTGATAATAACCCGACCTTGAGTCAATCTTAGAGAACACCATCACACTTGTTGATCAAACCAATCATCAATACGATATAATGGATATTTTTTCTATTGTAATCTTGTTCAATTTGCTATAATCAATTCACATCCTCATAATACCATCCCTCTTCTCACAAACAACATTGGTGCACCCAAGAAGAAACACTTGGTCTAATGAACCCTTTTCCCAGCAAATCTTACAATAGCTTTTTCAACTTAGTTGGAGCCATATGATATCATGGAATACATATGGGTTGAGTGCCTGGAACAAAGTCAATACTAAAATCAATATCCTTATTCCGTGGCATACTGAGAAAATCCACAGTGAAGAACTCCGAAATCCCCCTCACAACTAGTATCGAATCCATAGGAGGAACCTTCATACTAAAATCTTCAATAAAAGCCAAATATGCTAGACACCCCTTCTGAATCATGCACTGAGTCGTCAAAAATGAAACTTGTAGAATGACCAAGTGACCCTCTCCACTTTAATTTCTGCAATCCTGGCATAGCTAAAGTCACAGTCTTGGCGTGATAATCCAAGATAGCATGATACAGAGATAACCAATTCATACCAAGAATCACCTCAAAATCCACCATGTCTAACAATAATATATTCACCACTGTGTTATATCCATTAATAGTACCTACACAAGACCGATAGATCCACAATAATAGAATCTCCAACAGGCGTAGACACATAAACAGGAATATCCAAAGAATCACGGGACATACCCAAATATGATACAAGTAAAATGACAAATATGAACAAGTAGAACCCAGATCAAACAATATCGAAGCATCTCTATGACATACCGAGATGGTACTTGTAATGACTGCATCGGTTGAAACTGCCTCTAGCCTACCAGGAAAAGCATAACAATGAACCTATCCTCCTCATCTAGGATGACCTCTAAGTAACTTTCTTGGACCTAGGAATCCTCAGCAAAATGGCGTTGTTTAAAGAAAGAATAGGACTTTAGATGATATGGCGAGAACCATATTAATTGTTAATGGTCTAACTATATGTTTCTGGGTTGACACTGTAAACACTGCTTCATATGTAATCAATAGGTGCATGATTAGACCCGTGCTAGATAAAACTCCCTATGAATTATTTGAGGGTCTTAAACCTAATATGTGTCACCCTAGAGAACTTGGTAGTAAATATTCCGTGCATAATAAGGGAAAAGATGATCTAGGAAAGTTTGATGCAAAAAGTAATTAGCGTGTCTTTCTTGGTTATTGTCACGACCCAAAATCCAACTAGTCGTGATGGGACCTAACCCAACCCGTTAGGTAAGCCAATTAGCAATTATCCAATTCCAATGAAATTTAATAAGATAATTAAGTAAAATCAAAAATATCTGCATCTTATACATTCCCTAAGGACTGGCAGTACAAATCACGAGCGTCTAAGATTTAGAATAAACAAAGCTGGTATGAAATAAAGTACATCATCAATTTTAAATATACATGAACAGATCTTTCATAAGTTTAGAGCTACCATGAATAAGAGGCAGCTATAACCAGAATGCAGGTACATCTTCAAATCCAGCTCCCATCGAACACAACAACATCAGCATCCAATATCTACAGGTAAGGTGCAGAAGTATGGTATAGTACAACCGATGCCATATACTTAATAACTAACAAATCTAACCTTAGGTTGAAAGCAGTGACGAGCTAGAACAGAGGTCAGAGTCCAACACTAATAGCCAACAATAAGTCATAACAACATAATAATAATGGTACAAGAAACATACTCAGATATAAGATGCTCGACTCGTTCACAGTTCTGGAAAAATAGACATGCTTTTCAGGTATATCAGTGAAAACCCAATTCATTTACCGAAATCACCAAAATATGAGTATGTTTGTAAAACTGTGATTTTTCCCAAAAATTTTCAACAATAATTAAGATGTTTCATTTTTTAGATAGCATAAGGAAAGTATATCTCTATGCCTACATGTCACTATGCAGGTGAAATCATGAATGTCACCAAAACCGGGTAGTACAAAGAAATGCATCTCTATACATGTATCTCAAGTACGCATGTCAAATGCAATGTATCTCAGTGATGAACTCATGTACTCACACTTTCAGAGTACTCAATCTCACTGTCTCACACTTTCCACTCATCATGCTCAATCACTCGACATGCTCAGTCACTTAGTACTGTATATGGCCAATCCAGCACAGGGAAGATCCATCCCAAGTATATATATATATCAACTGAAAGTCCGTCACTCAGTACTATATAAGGCCAATCCAGCCTAGGGGAAGATCTATCCCCAACTATAAATGATTCGGGCAAGATCCATGCCTAGGGAAGATCCATCCTTCAATAAAAATCAAATGCGCTCACTGGGGATGTGTACAGACTCTGGAGGGGCTCCTTTTGCCCAAGCGCTATAATAAGCCAGATCCAGGCATAAATCAATAAAACATGCTGTGACGTGCAGACCAATCCCATAAATATCACTTACAAAACAGGCCCTCGGCCTCACTCGGTCATCAAACTCTCCAGTCTCTTAGGCTCACAATGTCATGAAACTAGCCAGAAAATAAGGATATGATGTATCAATAAATAGCAACAGAAACTGAGATATGATATGCAATGAATAAATATGACTGAGTACGAAACTTCAATTTAAACATATAATTCAACAGTAGAAATGACCTCAGTGGGTCCCAATAATATCAACATATGCCTAAGCATGATTTCTAGCATGAATTAGAGCTCAGGTGTTCTAACACATAGATTATAGTGAAAATATCCATAGAAGATAGCTACACAGTTCCATGGAATTGACTAAATCATAATTCACACGGTGCACACCCACACGCCCGTCACCTAGCCAGCGCGTCACCTCAGTATCAATCACATAATCATGCAATTCGGGGTTTCATATCCTCAGCACCAAGTTTTGAAGGGTTACGTACCTCAAACGGGCTAAATCCAATACCGAGCAAGCCAAACAATGCTCTAAAAATGCCATCTCGTGCGTACCAACCTCCGAACGGCTGGAAATTATCCAAAAGCAACTCAAATATATCAAATAATGCCAAAAGAAAACAAACCCAATCGATTAAGGTTAAATCTTTAATCAAAGCCCAAAAATATCCCAAAGGTCCAACCTGGGCCCGCACCTCAGAACCCGACAAAACTCACAAAATCTGACAACCTATTAAATTACGAGTACAGCCATACTAGTTTCACTCAAATCCGACTTCGAATTGATGTTCAAAACCCAAGAATTCGCTCTATGAAAGTTTAGTCAAAAACCCCCCAATTTCCCTTTAAAATTCATCAACCAATTGCAAAAAATGAAGATAGATTCATGAATTAAAATCAAAACCAAGTAGAGAACACTTACCCCAATCCATATGGTGAAAATTGCTTCAAATATCGTCACAATCTGAGCCCCCAATCCCATAATATGATAAAAGAACCAAAACCTCAAAATATATAGAATCTGCCCAGCAATATCGCATTTGTGATCAAATCAGCGCATCTGCGACACCCACTTCTATGGTAACCTTTTCTCTTTTGCAAAGAACCCCTGAACCAGCAACCATCGCTTCTGCGATCTCCTGCCCGGTTCTGCGATCGCGCTTATGCGCACTTGAGCCGCATATGTGGTCGTGCAGATGCGCCCATGCACCCGCACCTGCGACTCTCACACCCAGCTATCCATGTTCGCTTCTGCAAAGAAGACCCCGTATCTACGGATTCTCTTTTGCGATCAATTGACCGCAGATGCGGCCACACCAGAATCAGCAGCCTTAGCCAAATGCAACATGCGACGAAATGGTCTGAACCTCGTCCGAAACTCTCCCAAGCCACTCGGGACCCCGTCGGCATATACCAACTAGTCCAATAACATAACACGGACCTACTCGAGGCCTCAAATCACACATAACAATATCAAAACGACGAATTGTACCGCAAATCAACCTTAAATGAACCTTGAACTTTCAACTTCCAAAACTCACGCCGAAACATATTGAATCAACCCGGAATGAACCCAAATTTTGCACACAAGTCCCAAATGACATAACGTAGCTATTGCAATTTCTCAGAACTACAATCCGAATCTGATATCCACAAAGTCAACTCTCGGTCAAACTTATGAATTTTTCAAACCTTCAAATTTCCAACTTTCGCCAATTTGTGTCAAAACCTTCTAGAATATCCAAATGCAAATCCGGCATATGCCCGAGTCCAAAATCACCATCCGTACCTAACGGAACCATTAAAACTCCAATTCGAGGTCAAATACTAAAAAGTCAAACTTGGTCAACTCTTCCAACCTAAAGCTTAAACCATGAAATGCATTCTTTCAAATCGATTCTGAATAACCTGAAAACCAAAAACGACGATTTACATAATTCATAATACATCATACGGAGCTACGCATTCTCATAAACTACTGAGCGAAGTGCAAATGCTTAAAACGACCGGTCGGGTTATTACATCCTCTCCCATTTAAACATACGTTTATCCTCGAACATGCCCAGAGTTGTTCTTAAGTCGCCAGATCACCGTGTAACCTTACCATGCACATACTCGGGGGTGATCCCAGGTTACCCTATTCCATGTTGACCTGACAACACAACATATTGAAGATCATTACTTAAACCTTAGCCCGTAAACAACATAATCCAATTTCCAACATCCGGAATTTCCTACAAGACCCGAACCTCGCAATCTACATAGTGTATAAGTCTGAACAAGCTGTATCCATCCATAACCATAACCCAAGAAACAATCACAATATATACCACATAACTCAAATACCCATAGCAGAATTTCCGAACACAGTAGATGCTCAAAATAACCCAATTATGGTAATAAACCTCATATCAAACAAAACTTCGTTCTAAAACCTTCGTACACTGCCGATGATGAAAGAAACACGCAGAACTCATAACCATTCATCAGATCAACAAGTCATGGAGCTCCCTCTCCTTAGACAAGAACTATAGCAATTTCTAAGATGACTTCTGATATTTTCCTTCCAAATATACCGCAATCAAATCCGATATCACCCATCCTAGATCCGACGAACTCATCTTATCAAATACCAGCTACTCTACTAACATGCCACACCAATACTACCCAAAGCTACAAACCGTGCAATCCGTGCACCAATACACAACAATTCAAATGTACTCAAACATGGAAAATGACTCAAACAAGAGAACCGTCCCGCAAGCTCAACAAGTATGGCCACAACGCAATGCAGAAAAAACCATCACACACCGTAGACCATAACACACGAATCTAACACAAAGGATCATATCTTAACATAACTCTGCTGCAATGCTTGACCCCATTCACACATTGGTCCATATGAAATACCTCAAGCCACCCTGCTCAAAATCAATAACCACGCGCAACTCGACATCAAGTACCTAATGTTCATGACCATAACCACGGAGAAGCAAATGACACAATGCCACACAAACCCGAAAGAACATAACCAATGCGCAATCAACCATGCATCACCCAAATACCCATCTCGCTAAAATTCCGCTATAAGACCCCAATAGAACTGCACCATGTATGTATATAACCAACGAATCACAACCCCTCGTAGCATAGAAGGGTAACTCATAGAACATATTAGAACACGAATAAGCTCAACACAAACCAAATGGAACATCCCTCACAGTGGAAGTACAGAGTCAACCAATCCGACCAGGTGCAGAACACACATCCTTATTGGGCCTACCAATGGACCCCAAATCAACTCTGGCCACCCACAATCGATAATTAACCCTCCGAAAATCCACAATGACTGAATCATAACACATACTATCATATGGCTATCTTTGTCCATATCTTTACCGTCTACAACCACAAAACAATTTGCTTCTGAAAATTCCCGGTCTCCAAATCCATAGAACACACGAATCACCATATCCGATCCCAACTCCACCGCCTGAATGTCTAACACATCTCTCATACATGATCATCCCATGAGGAATAATTCTATAATTCTCCCGTGCCACATAGCAAAATTCTGAATATCAGCAGTCGATCAAACCAGGCGAGTACTGCAATACCAATGAAGCATCCGCAATTCAAAACACAATGCGCCTTTTGAAATGCGAACCCTTCTCAGGCAATACCAAGTAGTGATATCATTCACCTAGACATCTAAAACCATCCATGTTGCCTAAGAATTCATGACCTTCCCTTGCACACGCAAATCTTAATCTCACACAGCACACCGCATCAATCATGCCATCATGTGAAGAGTACAAGAATCTCATAATCAACTCTGAGTCACAAGCAGGATACATACCCGAGCTGTCAAAAACCTTCTATTCGATCTCATCCAGGAGAAAATCTCAATACACAACATGTTCCTCATACCGGTAGGAAAAATCCATCTCAAATTATGGTAGAAACCATCGAGAACTCGTCGAAAATCATTTGCACATAACCAAGTCGACATAACTGAATCTCTCTAGCTCAACCAAGCCATGCAGGTCGCCAAACCAAAGAGTATCGCCACAAAACAGTCCTATTTCTTTGAGTTCCTTCCGAAGTGTCTTAAAATTGATGCTTTTCCTTGCTAGAACACCATGATCCTTAATCAAAACTCACCCCACAAACTCTAGCATTGAACCACAGCACCCTAAGGCCCATAAGCCACTGAATTCCCTCTTAAGTACCCCAAAAGCACCACAACTGAGATAACCACTCTGAAGAGACCTTCTGCGAATCTAAAGTTGTTTCCTTCACATTCCTGATACGGAAATGTAGAATCCATAAGGGTAGAGAAATACCGCAAGTTTCGACACCATCCAATATAAATCTCAGTTTCTAGCCATATACAAATCCTGAAAATGCCCAATTGCTACATATAAATTTTGAGTCCATTAGAACCCTTTCGAGAGTTATCTCCTCTACTCAAATCTCACTTGTACCACCCAAACGGGTTGAACGACCTATGCCCCGTTAGCATAATAACACCCAAAGAAGTAATCCACACCTCTAAACAACCGAGTAAATTTCTACTCCGTGCTCACTACATCCCTCGCGAATAACCACTCGATCATTCCATGATTCACATATACTCATAGAGTGTAACACAATCCATATCTAGAAATTCCCTTACTCAAGTCATCCTTGATCTCAACTTCTACAAGTCATCACTGATTCACAAGTATACCTCAAACCAAACCCATTACAATACATAACCATACAATCAACTCGTCGATAGTAGACTCCCACACCTGGCTCAAAGCTATGGAATAAAACATCTGATAACTTACAATGACCATACCCCATTACTGCCATAATACCGTAGTGAGATTCAACTAAATCCTTCATAAGCTCATGCAACACAAACCATCTAATACCTCAAATCATTTGCAAATCTAGCACTCATTCTCGCGACGGTCAGATCAACTATTACAATCGATCCAAACTCAAATCGCACAAATAAACCCCACTTGTAGATAAGAAAGCCTCCACGCAACATCATAAAAATCACACATCCGTAGATTACCTTGCAGTTTATAACATACCTACTTAGCCTCAAACTGACATCTCTTTATACCCTTTCACAGCCACAACTACTACATAATCACTTAATCTTCCTGAGTCTAAACGCATCAACAAGCCCATGAGAATCTAACTCGTTCCATAATTAAGCAACATGAAAGATCCTTCAATACAGTCATGACTCGGGACAATACGTCACATCAAGACAAAAATCAAGCGCCCAATTGTCCTTTTACATCTCAAGCAGACTCTTCCCAGCCCTTTCGAACCATTCGAACACATCCCGCAGTCACATCATACTCATCATATAGCCATCCAATCACTCATCGAGCCACAAATTACACTAATATGGACACTACCTGACTTATATGTCCAAAAGTACATGCTCACACAACCGAGATCCCCATGTTCGAGCTACAGTCAAAACTCGGCCTCAAGTCCTCCAGACTGACCAATCATCAGCATAGAGAAATCACATCTCATACTCCATCCGTGGAATCACAAGTCGGCAATGCACAGCTGATACCGAGCACTAACATGCGCATACGAATGTATGGAAGGAATTCAAAGAGTTACGCTTCAAGTTGAATCAA
Organism: Nicotiana otophora; assembly: GCA_000715115.1. Taxonomy (NCBI): domain Eukaryota; kingdom Viridiplantae; phylum Streptophyta; class Magnoliopsida; order Solanales; family Solanaceae; genus Nicotiana; species Nicotiana otophora. Next base: position 45,717 of record AWOL01S0028546.1, on the reverse strand, counting down.
TACCGCACGATAAGGAAAGAAAGATGTGAAGTTTATCCTAAATGCGATGTAGCCTCTCGAAGATAGGTATGGACGTCATCATACCGATCCGCAACACTCTACTAGACACTTGCTCATGACTTGTAGAACCAATAAACCTAGAGCTCTGATACCAACTTATCACAACCCAAACTCCAACTAGTCGTGATGGCACCTAACCCAACCCGCTAGGTAACCCAATTAACAACTATCCAATTCCAATAAAATTTAATAAGACAATTAAGTAAAAGAAAATATCTACATCTTATACATTCCCCAAGGACTGGTAGTATAAATCATGAGCGTCTAAGATTTAGAATTTACAAAGTTGGTATGAAATAAAGTACATCATATGTTTGAAATATACATGAACAGATCTTTCATAAGTCTAGAGCTACCATGAACAAGAGGCAGTTATAAGTGGAATGCAGGTATATTTTCAAATCCAGCTCCCGTCAAACATAGCAACATCAGTATCCAACATCTACACGCAAGGTGCTGAAGTATAGTAAGAGTACAATCGACCCCATGTACTCAATAAGTAACAAATCTAACCTTAGGTGGAAAGTAGTGACGAGCTAGAATAGAGGTTGGAGTCCAACACTAATAACCAAAAATATTTCATAACAACATAATAATAATGGTATAAGAAACATACTCCGATATAAGATGCTCAACTCATTCACAGTTACAGAAAAATAGGCATGCTTTTCAAGTATATTAGTGAAAACCCAATTCTTTTACTGAAATCACCAAAATATGAGTAGGTTTGTAAAACTATGATTTTTACCAAAACTTTTCCACAATAATTAAGATGTTTCATCTTTCATATAGCATAAGAAAAGTACATCTCTAGGCCTACATGTCACTATGCAGGTGAAATCGTGAATGTCACCAAAACCGGGTAGTACAAAGAAATGTATCTCTATGCATGTATCTCAAGTACGCATGTCATATGCAATGTATCTCAGTGATGAACTCATGTACTCAAACTCTCGGAGTACTCAATCTCACTGTCTTACACTTTCCACTCATCATGCTCAATCACTCGACGTGCTCAGTCACTCAGTACTATATATGGCCAATCCAACCCAGGGAAGATCTATCCCAAATATATATATATATATATATATATATATATATCAACTGAAAGTCAGTCACTCAGTACTATATAAGGCCAATCCAGCACAGGGGAAGATCCATCCCCAAATATAAATGATTCGGGGAAGATCTATCCCTCAATATAAATCAACTGCGCTCACTGGGGGTGTGTATAGACTCTGGAGGGGCTCCTTCAGCCCAAGCGCTATAATAAGCCAGATCCAGGCATAAATCAATAAAACATGCTATGGCGAGCAACCCGATCCCATTAATATGACTAACAAACAGGCCATCAGCCTCACTCAGTCATCAAACTCTCCAGTCTCTCGGGCTCACAATGTCATGAAACTAGCCCAAAAGTAATGATATGATGTATCAATAAATAACAACAGAGACTGAGATATGATATGCAATGAATAAATATGACTGAGTACGAAACTTCAATTTAAACTTATAATTCAACAGCAGAAATGACCCCAGTGGGTCCCAATAATACCAACATATGCCTAAGCATGATTTCTAGCATGAATTACAGCTCAGGTATTCTAACACATAGAGTACAGTGAAAATATCAAGATAAGATAGCTACACAGTTCCATGGAATCAACTAAATCCCAATTCTCACGGGGCACGCCCACACGCCCGTCGCCTAGCATGCACGTCACCTCAACATCAATCACATAATCATGCAATTCGGGGTTTCATACCCTCAGCACCAAGTTTAGAAGTGTTACTTACCTCGAACAGGTCAAATCCAATACCGAGCAAGCCAAACGATGCTCCAAAAATGTCATCTCGTGCGTACCAACCTCCGAACGGCTCAAAACTATCCAAAAGCAACTCAAATATACCAAATAATGCCAAAAGAAAACAAACCCAATCGATTGAGGTTAAATCTTTAATCAAAGCACAAAAATCATCCCAAAAGTCCAATCCGGGCCCGCAACTCGGAACCAGAAGTCATCCATAGGACCGAGCCTGTGCCGGAAAGGTCGAACGCTAACGAATCGGGGACTGACCCCACCATTATGAAAATGCTCGACGATCTCACTAAACGGATTGAATCGGGAGAAAAGAAACTCGAGTCAAATGACAAGAAGGTAGAGACATACAACTCCCGGATTGACCAAATACCGGGGGCACAGCCGATTCTAAAGGGTATGGATTTAAAGAAATTCGTACAGAAGCCTTTCCCTCCAAGTGTGGATCCAAAACCCATTCTGAAGAAATTACGAATGCCAAGCATTCCTAAGTACAATGGGACCACCGACCCTAATAAGCATGTCACTTCTTATACATGCGCAATAAAAAGGAAGGACTTGGAAAACGATGCGATTGAATCTGTTCTACTGAAGAAATTTGGAGAAACCTTGTCGAAAAGAGCAATGATATGGTACCACAATTTGCCGCCTAATTCCATCGATTCCTTCGCCATGATTGCAGACTCCTTCGTAAAGGCACATGCCGGAGCAATAAAGGTTGCGACTAGGAAGTCAGACCTTTTCAAGGTGAAACAAAAAGACAACGAAATGTTGAGGGTATTCGTATCTCGGTTCCAGATGGAACGCGTGGAACTACCACCGGTCATAGATGATTGGGTTGTTCAAGCCTTTACTCAAGGATTGAACGAACGAAGTTCGGTGGCATCACGACAACTAAAGCAGAATTTAATTGAATATCCAGCGGTAACCTGGGCTGATGTACATAATCGATACCAGTCAAAGATCAGGGTCAAGGATGATTAATTGGGGACCCCTTCCGGTTTCGTTTATCCAAACAGGCCCGTCAGCAGAACTCAAAGGGATATCGATAGAGAACCCCGGTCGAACAAAGATCGGTATCAACCATACAATATAGATTGTAGAAATAACAACCCAGGACGCAATCCCATCTGAAATGATCGAAGGAACGATCAAGGACAGAGCTCTCGAGGGCTCATGAGCAAAAGTGGCTTCGATAAACATGCTGATCCCACAGAAGTACCACGATTATCAGAATACAACTTCAGCATCGACGCATCAGGTATTGTGTCAGCCATTGGGAGAATCGAAGATACTAGATGGCCTAGACCCCTGCAAACCGTTCCACCCCAAAGAAACCTCAATCAAATATGCAAATACCATGGTACACATAGTCATAGAACCGAAGACTGTAGACAACTAAGGGAGGAGGTGGCCCGTCTATTCAATGAGGGTCACCTTCGAGAATTATTGAGCGTTTGAGCTAAAAATCATTTCAGTGACAGGGATGCAAACAGGAAAAACAAGTAGGAAGAACCACAATGTGTGACTCTTATTATTGTTGGTGGGTTTGATATTACACAAGGGCCCGTGTTCAAACGCACTAAAGTATCAATCACCAGGGAAAAACGAACTCGAGACTATGTGCCAGAAGGCACTTTATCATTCAATGATGAGGAAGTAGAAGGGATCTCACAACCCCACAATGATGCTTTGGTAATCTCTATCCTTATGAATAAAATTCAGGTTAAACCTGTTTTAATTGATCCAGGAAGCTCGACCAATATTATTCAATCGAGGGTCATTGAGTAGCTCGGCTTACACGATCAGATCGTACCCGTAGCTTGGATTCTCAATGGCTTCAGCATGGCGAGTGAAACAACTAAAAGTGAAATCATCCTACCAGTAAATATAGCCGGAACTATTCAAGAAACAAAGTTCCATGTGATAGAGCATGATATGGGAAACAACGCACTGCTCGGAAGAACCTGGATTCACAACATGAGGACGGTCCCCTCAACCCTTCACCAAATGTTAAAGTTCCCAGCACCAGATGGAGTAAACATGGTATATGGGGAACAGCATGCTGCCAAAGAGATGTCCGCGGTCGTCGAAGTAATACCGGTATTGGAACTTTTATCAACAAAGGGATCGGAGTCCAAAGGAAAACAGGAAGCTAAATAGCAACCACAGCCACTAGCCTCGACTCAGTCGAAGAAGCAGGGAACGGATGAGGACGATGACTACTGGACCCCTCGATCCTTCATTATCCCCGAGGATTCTGACACTACCAAATCGACATTCGAAGAGTTGGATCAAGTCATACTGATCGAGCATCTACTCGATCAAAAGGTATACCTAGGTATGGGGTTAACCCCCGAGCTCAGGGAAAAACTCATTAAATTTTTTATCAATAATATGGATTGTTTTTCTTGGTCCCACCTAGATATGACAGGGATCCCTCCGGATATCACTACACATCGATTGAGCTTGGACCCAAAGTTTCGCCAGGTAAAACAAAAGAGAAGGCCCCAGTCCGAGGTAAAACATGTATTCCTCAATGATGAGGTAGCGAAACTTCTCAAAATAGGATCCATTCGGGAAGTAAAATATCCCGAATGGTTAGAAAACGTAGTTGTAGTCCCTATAAAGGGAAATAAACTTAGAATGTGTGTAGGCTATAAAGATTTAAACAAAGCATGTCCTAAAGACTCTTTTCCTCTGTCGAATATCGATCATATGATCGATGCCACGGACGGCCACGCGATCCTTAGTTTTATTGATGCCAACTCCGTGTACAATTAAATATAAATGAACCCAGAGGATCAGGAAAACACTTCGTTCATCACTAAGTACGGCACCTATTGTTATAATGTAATACCGTTTGGACTAAAACATACTGGTGCCACTTATCAATGCTTAGTAAATCAAATGTTCGAAGAACAAATAGGTAAATAAATGGAGGTTTATATTGACGATATGCTAGTTAAGTACCTGCAAGCAGAGAACCATTTGACACACTTGCAGGAGACCTTCGATATACAAAGGAAATACTACATGAAACTCAACTCGGAGAAATGTGCATTCGGGTTCGGCTATGGAAAGCTCCTCGTCTTTATAGTATCAAATTGGGGGATCGAAATCAACCCCAACAAGATCAAGGCAATCGAATACATCACAGTCATGGAGAATGTTAAGGTCGTACAAAGATTAACAGGGTGCATATGTTACACCCTGTGCGTCTCAAGGTGACGTAATGAATATGAGACTTGTTAATAATAATTTAAATGATTTTAAAGTCATAGTATGGCTATATATGATGTTGGGATATAAAATATGAAGTTTGGGAAAAATCGGATAAAAGTTGCGGAAAAACCGACTAAGAATTTGCCTTGTAACAGACCTTTTTGAGAAATATATTTCATGTGCTATATGAGGTTTTTTGGGACATATTATATACCAAATTGAAAGTTTTGGAATGTAATTTCCATCTCTCTTAACCTTTCATTCATACGACACCCGGATAAAAGGTTATAAGCGTTGGAAGAAGGGCCAATCATAAGGTGCCAAGTAGCACCTTTTTGACTTTTTAAACAAATGGGATAGTTACATCCCATCTCATCTCTTTCTCCATTTTTCCAGAGAACACACCCAAATAACACCCCTAACTTTACTCTTAAGCTCTCTGCAAGTGCTTGAAACAAGAGTATCATCCCGGACATGGAATCAAGAAGCGATAATATTAAAATGATCCCTACGATGTAAGTAACGCTATATTGCCTCTCATTTTCTTTGTAGTTTGAGTTTTGGAAGGTACTTCATAGTTAGGAAAATGTGTACTTTCTATATTTAAGTGTTTAAATATCAAGGAATGTTGATAAATTTGTTTCCTAATAGTTAGAACTCACGGGATGGTGATCGAAAATCATGAGTTTGAGTTATTTGACTTGTAGTGGACTGTTTTGTGGGCTGTTTCGTGTTGCCTTTAGGCTGTATATTTTTCTACTGTTTAATGGAGTTTTGGAGGACAAATGTTGTGGATAAACACCACATAATGATGGAATGGTGGGCTGGTCGTTCATCGTTATATTTGTTTTAGTTGTTTGACACTACTTTGGTTGTCGTTTTATGTATGAAGTAATTAGGGCGTATGGGGTGTTTTGTGGTATATTGCGATGGAGATAAGGTTGGAAAATAATGCATACATGTTGTTATTGTTGATGTCTAGTAGAGTCTTGTCTATGGGTGTGTTGTGCACTACACTTATAAGCAGGAGGCTACAGGGCATTTAGGACTGTCACTCTTTCTTCTTACTCTAGATCGTGTGGTAGATCTCAGTTGTAAGAAATTCAAACTCCTAAATTCTATTTTATTCATTATACAATGACATCTACATCTAGAAAGACAGTTGTTAAGAGATTGAATGTGGTTGTGGAAGAGTTGAGTCAGAAGAACTCGATTTTGCGTCATGCTTATGAGAGTAAATGTAGGGCCTTCAGTAGATTATATGTGTACTATGACGTGTGAGTTTCTTAATAAGGAGCCATAAGGTATGAATATCTATCTACCCTTATGGTAAAAAGCAATGAGAGAATCAGAAGGTAGATACAAGTTTCAACAAGTAAAAGAAGCTAGGTGAAGAAGGATACGAGGTACCCAGTTAGTGAAGATTATCTGTATTTACAATTCAGGTAGAGAAATATAAGCATTCTGAGTTACTTTCAACAATAAAAAAGATATATTCACATGACAACACCCATTTCAGTTGTGCCCTGTGGGAGCTAACAGATATAATTTAAGAGAAGGATGGGATATCAGCACCCAGTTGGGGTTAGAGTAACCCAAAATTATGGATGGATTTTTATCATTAGCTCACATTTTCGAGAGATATTGCAAATGTGGTAATGGTTCTCCTTGTGAGACACCCAGATAGTGCACTCTAGAATAGTACAATCAGATATTAATACTAGAATGTTCAGAAATTTCAGAAGATTGGCATTAAAATCCTAAAAGGGATAAATATTTACCTTTGTATGGCTCCTATCCCTAGTAAAGAGAGAGTGTTAGGCGACCCGAAGAGCCAGTGAATTGAATCAAGGGGGGCTAAAAGTGAAAGAATGTTTATAATAAGGTGATAGACAGAAATATTAGCAGGAGAATAAGAAGAAAGTAAATGAAGCATTATGAGCAAGATGTGATAAATAGATGATAACGGTAAATCAAAATATGACAGGACTACAGATTCTATAGTCAAGTAAAGGAAAAAACAAGTTACAGGCCTTTAGACAATAAAAGAGTATAAGCCATAAAGTCATGTCCCCATTTCGAGAAATGCGTTGGTGACTCATACGTGATTACCAGAAGGAAAAGTTAGACCCTCGGAATAATAGAAATTAGTATGGGCTAGTGAATAAGATAAACTGAACATGCATTCGGGACCGAAAGATTTGATAATAGTTGACATCGTGAGAATTTCAGAGATCGCGTTCCGACGATAATTGAATGGAAAACAGAAGAATAACCTTTAAAGGTCATTCAGGACGACGCTTCCCTAAAACAAGCGCTGTGAGCAGAGTTAAGCTTAAGGAACTAAGTGTGCCAGTTACACTAGGTGTCACCTTCGTGCGTAAGAAATTCAGTTATCCATGGTATAGAAAGGTTACCACAAGGCAAATAAAAGTCTATGGAAATGTGAAATGATGCCAAAGATGAAGAGGTAAAATATTTATAGGTAAATCTTCATAGCATTAAATGTTAGTACTCCCCTAAAGGGGGAAAGATGATGTGATATGGTATTAAGTAGGAGTAATGTGGTGCAGGTAACTATGGAATAGTAAAGGAAGAATGTGGTAGAACGGAGAAAGGAATGAGATTGCATTTATTCAGATCCTACCGATATGATACGAATCCAAAACATTATGTAAGCATGACGATGGGGAGAGGCAGTAAGGGTTCCATCACTAGATGTTATTGATAAATAAGTGCGAATGAACACTGGATACATAAGGAGCCAGTGTGTGGGATAAGTTAAGACAAAGGATATAACCCAAGAAGATTATACAAAATATAGATATGAAAATGGACTAACGTGTAGTTAGTAATTGATTCAAGAAGAGCCTAGCCATGGCTAAACAAGAGGATATAGACAAATTAGTAGGTTGTGCAAGATAAACATAGTGAAAGCCAACATAGGGAATTCAGTCTCGCAAATATGATGACATCGTAATCCTTGAGAAATATTCAGATAGGAGTTGGGGTTGTACAGTCAAAAATTTCATTTTAGAATCGACTTACGAGCACAAGGGCGTGGAGGTAAGTGATTAAGGATAATTATAGGTAAGTAAGAACGTCAAAAAAACAATCTTTCGGGTATACGATGTAATAAGCTCGTAGCTTTATAGGAGTCAAAGGGTCTCTCTTAAGTATTACAAAGAAAGACTAGCTGAGAGAATAAGGAAGAAGGCTTCAACTTAAGCATAGTTACATAAGGAAGAAATGGTCTTATAACAACAGTCTCACAACAACATTGTATGCACTTCATAAGAAAGTGGCACATATCGTGACTAATGAATGGGAAGAAAATAAACTCAAAATATGCTATTTGAGATCATATGAGTTACAGGAAATTCCAGTATTTGTGGGCAATGAGATAAGCCATGTATTCATGCAACAAGTGGAAGAACAACCATGAAAAGTATTTGCTTATGTTTAAAGACAACTAAGAAAGCACGAGAAGAATTATCCGACCCACGATTTAGAGTTAGCCGTGGTGATTCATGCACTAAAGATGTGGAGGCACTATTTGTATGGCATTTATGTTGATATATATACGGATCATAAGAGCCTTCAATATATCTTCAATAAAAAGGAATTTAATTTATGCCAAAGGCGATGGTTGGAGCTACTAAAAGACTATGATGTTGATATTTTACACCATCCAGGAAAGGCGAATGTAGTAGCTGACGCACTCAACCATAGATCTATGTGTAGCATGTCATATTTACAGCCAGAGAAGTGTGGGATAGCCCATGAGATTCATCAGCTAGCTAGTCTTGGAGTTCGATTACTGGACTCAGGTGATATCGGAGTTACTATTCAGGACACGACAACATCCTCTTAAGTAACTGAAGTGAATGAACGCCAGTATGAGGATCCTGTGCTAGCTCATTACAGAGATACATCCCCTCAAAAGGAGAATACACCATTTGAGATTATAGGAGATGGAGTCCTCAGATATCGAGGTCGATTATGTGTTCTAATGTGCCAGCGTTTCGTCAGCAGGTTATGGGAGAAGCTCACTATTCTCGTTATTCTATTCATGCAGGAGCGACGAAGATGTATCATGATATCAGGGGAATATACTGGTGGGATGGAATGAAGAAGGATATAGCAGAGTTTGTTGCTCAGTGCCCTAATTGTCAGTAGGTTAAGATTGACCATCAAAAACCCGGTGGATTATTACAGGCTATAGAGATTCCGACTTGGAAATGGGAAGTGATTAATCTAGATTTCATCATATGCTTACCTCATACCCAATGTAAGTTTGATTCTATATGGGTTATTGTCGATGTACTTACAAAATCAACCCATTTTCTGTATGTCAGGACTACTTATTCAGCAGAGGATTATGCAAGACTTTACATTAGGAAGATAGTACGACTTCATGGCTGGAGGTCCTTCCAAAAAGGATTGGGGACTCCGATAAGTCTTAGTATGGCATTTCATCCCCAGACAGATGGTCAGGCTGAACGTACTATTTAGACAATGGAAGATATACTACGGGCTTGTATGATAAACTTCAGGGGTAGCTGGGATGATCATCTTCCACTTATTGAGTTCTCATATAATAATAGTTATCATTCCAGCATTCAGATGGGTCCATACGAAGCTCTTTATGGATGGAAGTGTAGGTCACCTATCAGATGGTTCGAGGTTGGGGAAACTAAGTTAGCAGGACCAGAGTTGGTACAACAGGCAGTTGAGAAGATTAAGCTTATACGGAAAAGGCTATTAGCAGCTCATAGTCGTCAGAAGTCCCATGCAGATAATCGACGATGAGACTTAGAGTTTCAGGTAGACGACTGGGTAATCCTAAAAGTATCACTGATGAAAGGCGTTATGAGATGCAGTAAGAAAGGAAAACTTAGCCCTCGGTACATTGGACCTTATAAGATTATACGCAGAGTAGGCCAAATAGCATATGAGTTAGACTTGCCTTCCAAATTGGAGTATGTACATTCAGTCTTTCATGTGTCTATGATCCGTAGGTGTATTGGATATCCCTCTAAAGTCATTCCAGTTAATGATGTTCAGGTTACAGAGTAGCTATCATATGAGGAAGCTGCCATTGCTATACTAGATAGACAAATTCAGAGATTAAGAACTAAGGACGTAACTTCGGTTAAAGTACTTTGGATTAACAATAATGTGGAGGAGATGACTTGGGAAGCTGAAGAAGAAATGAATACTAGGTATCCTCACTTGTTTCCACCTACGGAGGAGGATCAGACTAAGACATCACAGCCTTTAGGTACGTATATGGTACTTGATTCTTATGTTAGTTATTGTTATTGGTCGTGTGAGGCCCTTGGTGTTATTGATGATTGTGGCCCTATGTGGCTTTGTATTGTTGGGTTTACTGTGTGACAGGTAGGTAGTAGTACCGTTACAGAGGATACTCTGCCAAAATTTCTATAGATTTCTGGGAGTTTAACATTCGAGGACGAATGTTTCTAAGAGGGGAAGATTGTTACACCATGTGCGTCTCAAAGTGACGTAATGAATATGAGACTTGTTAATCATGATTTAAATAATTTTAAAGTCATAATATAGCTACATGTGATATTGGGATAGAAAATATGAAGTTTGGGAAATATCGGATTAAAGTTACGGAAACACCGACTAAGGATTTGCCTTGTAACAGAGCTTTTTGAGAAATAAATTTTGTGTGCTATATGAGGTTTTTTTGGGACATATTATATACAAAATTGAAGGTCTTGGAATTTATTTTCCAACTCTCTTAACCTTTCATTCATATGATACCCGGATAAAGCGTTGGAAGAAGGGCCAATCATAGGGTGCCAAGTAGCACCTTTGTAACTTTATAAAATATTGGGATATTTACATCCCATCTCGTCTCTTTCTCTATTTTTCCAGAGAACACACCCAAATAAAACCCCTAACTTAATTCTTAAGCTTTATGCAAGAGCTTCAAACAAGATTATCATCCCGGGCATGGAATCAAGAAGCGTAACATTAAAACGATTCCTATGACGTAAGTATCGCTATATCGCCTCTCTCTTTCTTTGTAGTTTGAGTTTTGGAAGGTACTTAATAGTTAATAAAGCATATACTTTCTGTATTTAAGTGTTTAAATATCAAGTAATGTTGATAAATGTGTTTCCTAATAGTTAGAACTCACGGGACGGTGATCGGAAATTATGAATTCGAGTTATTTGACTTGTAGTGGACTGTTTTGTGGGCTGTTTCGTGTTGCCTTTAGGCTATATATTTTTATACTGTTTAATGGAGTTTTGGAGGACAAAGGTTGTGCATAAACACCACATAATGACGGAATGGTGGGCTGGTCATTCATCGTTACATTTGTTTTAGTTGTTTGACACTACTTTGCTTGTCGTTTTATGTATGAAGTGATTAGGGTGTGTGGGCTGTTTTGTGGTATATTATGATGGGGATAAGGTTGGAAAATTATTCTTACATGTTGTTATTGTTGTGTTCTTGTTGTTGTTGGTATATGGTATTGGAGGAGGGCCTAGTTATAGGGGAGATGCTGCCTAAATGTACGTAAACGAGCTACTAGTTTAAGTTGCGGACTTAGCCTTTACTCGGCACTGATTTTTAATCTCCTTATGATGTGGTAGATTAGGTTGAGTTGTTTGAATAATTTATTGGAAGGTATTAAGGACTCAACGGAGTTAAGTTATGTTAAGGCTATCCCTCCTTTCCTTTTAGCATGATCCGTACGATACAAACGAAACGAGCAAATACGCAACTTTCATAAATGACTCTATTCATAGAAATACTAGGGATGTCTATATTCTTGATTTTCCATGTGTCTTATTATTCTATCATCTGTTCATGGGTCTCAGAAAAATACACAAGTTGATAAAGTTTATTTCATGATATTAATCAAAGGCATAGTGATCTTATGATATTTTGAGAAATATTATTAACGTACTTCTTATGCATTTCATTCATGTATACATGTACATTGACCCATGACCAGATGGCGTTATATACGCGTATATTATATGTATATGGGATATGGGAAAAGGTTATGGTGTTATATATGCACCACCACTTGATCAGCTGGTATACGTTGATGATTTTTCCCACAGTGGCTGAGATGATATGATGGGATGCCTTCAGAGGCTTGATGATGTTATGTACGCATACACCTATGCATGGTATGACATTTATACGCACATGCATGACATTATGAATTTTAATGATTCATAGAGCTATTCAGAATTACAAGTTGAGTTCTTTACTCCATGTTTCTTTCATGTCTTTTATATACTACTGCCATGCCTTACATATTCGGTACTTTATTTGTACTGACGTGCCTTTTGCCTGGGGATGCTGCGTTTCATGCCCGCAGGTCCTGATAGACAGGTTGAGAGTTCTCCAAGTAGGCTATCAGCTCAGCGGAAGATGTTGGTGCGCTCCATTTGCTCCAGAGTTGCTTATTTAGTCAGTATGATTCGGACGTGTATTGTTTAGTATGGCGGGGCTCTGTCCCGACCTTTATGGTATTTATCTACTCTTAGAGCCTTGTAGACATATGCCATGTATGTAAAAGATCATATGGCCTTGTCGGCCTATGTTTAGTGTATGAGTGATCATTTTGGTCTTGTAGGCCCAAGTTGGTATTACATGTTTTATTCTAGTTATCCTACGACAGGCTTTCTGTCTCATTTACCTATTATAGCATGATACAAAAGATATGTAATGTTGGTATTTGGTTGAGTAAGGTACCGGGTGCCCATCGCGGCCCATTGGTTTGGGTCGTGACAGCATAGCCTCCCTAGGCCGATTCATCTCGAGGTCTTCAGATAGAAGTCACAGGTTCTTCTCAGTACTCAAAAAGAAGAACAATTTTGCATGGACCCCAGAATGACAACAAGCATTGGAAGAATTAAAGCGGTACCTCTCGAGCCCGCCACTGCTTCATACTCCTAAAGTGGACGAGCAACTCTATTTGTACTTAGCAGTCTCGGAAATCACGATAAGTGGGGTCCTAGTTCGAGAAGAGCATGGTATGCAATTTCCTGTTTACTATGTTAGTCGAACTTTAGGTGAGGCTGTGACTCGGTACCCATATTTAGAAAAATTAGCGCTTTCCCTAATAAGCGCCTCTAAGAAATTAAAACCATATTTTCAATGTCAGTCGATCTATGTGGTGACTACTTATCCCTTTCGCAATATTTTGCATAAGCCTGAACTTTCGGGCCGATTGGCCAAATTGATCATCGAGATCAGTGGGTACGGTATCGAGTATTGACCCCGAATGGCCATCAAGTCTCAATTCTTAGCGGACTTCGGGGCCGACTTTATGCCAGCCCTTGAACCCGAGGTCAAAAATGAACTATTACTAAAGTCGGGTACATCATAGGGGTGTGGACCCTCTTTACATACGGCGATTCGAACGTGAAGGGGTCCAGGCTAGGCATCGTTTTGAAGCCTCCCACGGGTAATACAATTAGACAAGCTATCAAAACTTCCAAATTAACTAACAATGAGGCCGAGTATGAGGCCATGAGTGCAGATCTCGGGCTAGCAAAAGGTTTGGAAGAGGAGGCCATTGAGGCCAAATGTGACTCCCTGCTTGTGTTAAGCCAAGTCAACAGGACCTTCGAGGTTCGAGAAGATCGATTGCAGAGGTACTTGGAAAAACTACATGTGACTCTACATCGGTTTAAAGAATGGACTCTACAACATGTGCCACGAGAACAAAACAGCGAGGCCGATGCCCTTGCAAAGTTGGGGTCATCAGTCGAAGACAACGAGATTAGCTCATGGACTGTCGTACAACTTTCAAGGTCAGTAATATAAGAAGGCCACACCGAAATCAACTCCACAAGTCTGACCTGGGATTGGAGGAACAAATATGTCAAGTACCTAAAGAACGGGAAGCTTCCATCGGTAACTAAGGAATCGAGGACTCTACGTACGAAGGCCTTACGATTCACATTGGCCAAAGATGCAACACTATATAAAAAGGTGTTCGATGGACCATTGGCAATATGTTTAGGACTAAGAGATACCGACTACGTCCTACGAGAAATCCACAAGGGCACATGTGGAAATAATTTCGGTGTCGAATCATTGGTTCACAAAGTCATTAGAGCAAGATACTATTGGGCCGATATAGAAAAGGATACAAAAGAGTTTGTTCGAAAGTGCGACAAATGTCAAACGTATGCGCCGATGATTCACCAAACCGGAGAGCAACTCCACTCAGTCTTATCCCCATGGCCATTTATGAAATAGGGAATGGATATCATCGGCCCTCTACCATCGGCCCCAGGTAAAGCTAAATTTATTTTATTTATGGCTGAATATTTCTCTAAGTAGGTTCAAGAACATGCTTTTAAGAAAATTAGAGAGAAAGAAGTCATAGACTTCATCTGGGACCACATTATATGCCGATTCGGGATGCCTGCCGAGATCGTATGCGACAATGAAAAGCAATTAGTCGGTAGCAAAGTGACAAAGTTTCTCGAAGATCACAAAATAAAAAGGATCCTATCGACGCCATATCATCCTAGTGGGAACGGACATGCTGAATCGACAAACAAGACCATCATTCAAAATCTAAAGAAAAGATTGAACGACGCTAAGGGGGAATGGAGAGAAATATTGCCCGAAGTCCTTTCGACATATCGAACAATGTCAAAATCTAGTACGGGGGTAACACCATTCTCTTTAGTATATGGCGCCGAAGCTCTTATCCCAGTTGAAGTCGGCAAACCTAGAATCAAGTTTCGATATGCAACGGAAGAGTCAAATCACAAGGCTATGAATACAAGCCTCGAATTTTGAGATGAAAAACGGGAAGCCGCCCTCGTTCGAATGTCCGCACAAAAACAGCGGATCGAAAGGTATTATAATCGAAGAGCCAATCTTCGACACTTTAAAATCGGGGACTTGGTTCTGAGGAAGGTCACCCTCAATACTCGAGACCTAAATGAAGGAAAACTTGGCATGAACTGGGAGGGACCGTATCAGGTCCTCGATACCATCGGAAAATAATCCTACAAACATGGCACGATGAACAGCGAACAATTACCAAACAATTGGAACATATCACTCCTCAAACGATATTACTGCTAAGGTACGACCTTCTCCATTTTTGTTTATATTTTATACTAACCATTAGCAGGTGTTTAATCGAAGACACCAAAGGATTCTTCAAACATAAAGTCCTTAGGTCTGAAAAGCAGGTGTTGCACTCTTTTTTCCTTAGACCTGTTTTTGTCCCAAATGGGTTTTTCCCGCGAGGTTTTTAACGAGGCAACCACTGTTCGTGCTAACTTAGTGCAATGCAACAGTATCTGAGGCTCCTTTACAATCAACTTCGAATATTGGGGGGCATCACCCTCGGATGATTAAGTTTTCAAACTGAAAAAGGGGAAAAGCCATTCTTTTGAGGCCATATCGGCCTAATTCCAGAGCCTAAAGGGAATTTTATTTTTTGAGTTCGAGAAATCGTCCTTACTCAATTAAAACCTAAGGGTCACTCTACTTTAAGTTCGAGCAAATACTCACTCGATTTTAAAGACTACACGGGTCCGACTTCGGTCTAGTTGCCTAAATCCCAAACTTGTGAGCAAAATCTCCATAAGGCATGAAGGCATGAATGAAATAGAATTTTCATGAGGCAGGAAATAGAATAAAGACAAGTCAAAGAGAAAAAAGATCTTTTATATATACGAAACTATTTACAAGGACCGATTAGGGTCCCGCACAAAAAAATCAAAAAACAATCAAAAGATTCCTAATTTTCCTCAGGGGCAGCTTCTTCTCCATCGAAGTCCTCCCCATTCTCAGATCCGCTCTTACTACCATCATCATCATCGGAAGAAGAAGAGGCCAGCGCTCTAGCATCGGCTTTATGCTCTTTAGCCTTTATTATCTCGTCGGTAAGATCGAAACCTCGAGCATGGATCTCCTCGAGGGTTTCCCTCCGAGATTGGCATTTGGCGAGTTCAGCAATCCAATGTGCTCGAGTTTGAGTGATCTCGGCTGCCTCTATCGCTTGGACTTGATTGGCTTCAGCATCGGCCAGGTAGACCGCCACGATCGCCTCTGCCTCAACCTTTGCCTTTTCGGCATCAGATTTAGCCTTTGCAAGTTCGAAAGCCAACTGAGCCTCGAGCTCTTCTATTTTCTTTGCCTGAGCTAAGCTCTTCTCCTTCATGCCTCGAAGATGACTTTCGACTAATGACAATTAGGCTCGAGCAGCCTCTTTTTCAGTAGCAAAGTGGTCCATACTCTCTTTCTACACCAAGGTCTCCGCCTTTATCATGTTGACCTCCTCGCGGAACTGCTCGATCCTCTCGACCTTCTGCTGCAGCTGTGAGATTGAAATGTTAGCCACCGTTTCTGAATCGATCTTATGAGCTTTTAAGATTTTCATTACCTGCTCGATCAGGTCGGTCTGATCTTGGTGAGACTTGGCTAACTCGTCTCGGAGGTCTGATCTCCTATTCGTTTTGCCCACTGAGAAGTTTAATGGCATTTCTCTCCTCCGTGAGCCCTCGGAGGTCGGCCTCACATCGGCTCAGCTCTACTCGGGACTTTGAAAATGCCTCCTGATGGAGTGCCAAAGCCTATACGGAAAAATGAAAGGAAAATAGATAGAAAGAGAAGAAATAAACTAAGTATGATATCGACAAAGAGAGTTGAGACTCACCCGATTCAAGGCTTGTTGAGCCTCATCAAGGAGACTCGATGCTTCACTCAGGTCGGTAGCATCCTCGACCCCGATAAAGTAACGACGGAAGGGGTCCTCCCATCCATGGGCCCCATCTACCTTGGGAGTCCTCGTAGCTTGGGCCTCCCGAATTGACTCCTCGGAAAATGCAGGAAGAATCGGCAAGTCTCCAATATATATTGCCCCAAATGAGCCACTTGGGGCATTCTCCTCGTTGTGAAGGGCGTCGGAGCTGGCCCCTTTAGACATACCCACCTTTTGCTCATCTCGGTGGGAGGCATCTTCGATCTTTGACAATTCGGTCTAAGACCCCCTCGGCTAGAGGCGGAATCTCCTCAACCACCACTGACTCAGCGGCCTTTGGGGCCTCGATGGTTTTCTTCACTCGGGCCACCAGTTCTGAGCCATCGTATTCATCTTCTTCTTCTTTCTCCCTTAGTCGTTGAATCACATCCACAGGGAGGGCAACTGCATCGTTGCCCTGGCCTATATACGAGAAAATTGAATAAGTAGAAGAATGGCATCTTAATCAAATCATCAAATACACAAAAGGTGGGCTTACCATGATTCTTGGCCTCCCATCGGCCCTTTGCTAAATCGCGCCATGAGCGCTCGGCGTATGTAGAGGTCGAGGCCAGGTTCTGAACCCAGCTCTCGAGGTTGGGAATCGCACGGGGCATCCAAGCGACCGCTGCATCATGGAAAAAGTCATCAATGAGAAAAGACAAAGGAACAAATAATACATGGAAGCTAACAGTGAGACGGTACTTACGATTCATGCTCCATTTCTTAGGAAATGGCATCTTCTCGGCTGGGATTAGGTCGGAAGTCCTCACTCGAACGAACCGGCCCATCTATCCTCAATCTTTGTCCTTGTCTATGCTCGAAAATAGCACTTTGGTAGCGCGACATTGGAGTTTTATTAACCGGCCTCGATAGAGGCTGGGGCTTTACAATCTGATAAGGTGATCGAAGGTGAAAGGGAGCCCCTCGACTTTGCTCACGAAGAATCGGAGCAGAATAACAATTCGCCAAAAGGAAGGATGGATTTGGCGTAGGATTATTTGATATTGACACCAAAAATCAACGATGACGGGGTCGAGGGGGCCCAGCGTGAAAGGGTATATGTAAAAACTTAGAAACCCTTCGGAGGTCGGGATCACCACCTCTTTGCCCTCCCAGTTGCAGTCTTTCTTTACCTGCTTAAGGTATCCCTCAGTTATCGGGCATATATACCTCGACACTGGCTCGCATCAACCAGGAATCGATGATGCTTTTTCGATCTTGAAATCGGAGTTTAGCGCGCATCCCCCAGGAATGCATTCCTCAAGACGGGGTTCCACCGGCGTTTTCCCGCCGGCCGGTTGAGAAGATGATGCAGCTTCTTTTTGTGGTACCGTTTTCAATGTTTTTTCCATTTTGGTGTAAATTTAAAAAAGAGGAAGATAATAGGACTTGAAGTTTGAGAAAGGATTAATAGCAAAACCTGAAGATTTGTAGAAGGGAAGACCTTAAGAGATGTAAAAGCTTTGGAGATTATAAGGAAGTGAAAGTAAAGTTTGAATCAATGAGAAAGGGGTCTATTTATTGGATTCACGGTGACGGTTCAAAGGCACTAGTGGCCGACAACCTACTGACACTCATTAATGACTTGGAGAACTGTACCGACAGACGTTTTGTCACTCCCGTCGCTTACGTCACGAGGATGACGTTATGACAGGTCGAGGTAGAAAATCGAAGGCTCAGTTCGTTTCTTGTCATTTCACTCCAAAAACGAGGGGATTATCTGTATACGGTTAAAACCGGGCCCACCCGATTTTACTATTTGACCAAGACCGGGAGGTTGTATCGAAGGACGGACTCGTAACGAAACAGACTAAATCACGAGGATAAGGTACCGAGTTCAGAATCGAGGTATCTGTCGAGATCGAGGCTAGTAGCGATCGAAGCCAAATGAGACAAATATCGAGCAAGATCGAACAATAACAGAAAGGCGAGGTATCCGTGACTGGTCGAGGATCATGACGTAAATCTCGGAACGGAACAAAGCAAAAATGGTTAATTAACTAATCATGGGATTTCTTTCTGTAATTAGAATTATACCATAAGTGGAATTCCTCTACTATTTAAAGGGGGGTTCTAATCATTTGTAATACACTTTGTTAACAGATATCAAAGCAATATAATTCTCTTTCTCGTTTATACTATTGTTCATCAGCTTGTTATATTTTAATTGTTCTTGCATCAATCAGTTCGAGGGTATCCAAACTCGAGGGCTGAGTTCCATTCTAACACTGGTTTGCTTTACTTTATAGTTCATTTCTGTTATTAATCTTCATATTTATCAATTGGTATTAAGTGAAATCACGTGTTCTTAGAACCACATTATAAGAGTAATTGTTATCTAATTTTAAGGGTAAACAAATTCACATAAATAAATATAGCATTTTGAAGAAAAAAGTATTTAACAGGTCAATATTACAAATTAATGATTGCAGAAATTAAATTTACATAAATGCATTACTGATATTCTTCTTTTCTTTGTAAGTTGGATGCTCAATTAAGTTAAGTTTAATCAGGATATTCTTTTTATAAACTTATGAGAACTCTTTTAAACTCATATCTAGCTATTTTAAATGATATTCAAGAGAAAAACTGGACATGAATTGGTGTAAATATAATGATTGTCTTATTTTGCTGGCGCCTAAATTTTTAAGCATCTTCCGAGTTAATTTACTTCATTTGATAATATTTTTATGAATCCTTTGAAATTCATGTATGCCATTTAGAATTTTTATTTCCTAATTAAAAAAATTATTTTTATGCCTTTTGGAATATACTAACCTAGTAAATAGAATGTAGTGTATCATAAACTTAAAGCCAGCATTAGACTGTTATATAAATGTAGACGCACAACTAAATATAATTTCTTAGATCTTGATTTCTGAGAACTCGTGTGAATAGGAAAGTCAAAGTCATACAGATGAAATGGAAGAAAAGAAAAACATATCCCCACTTTTTTTCCTTTATCCTTTTATACAGTGATAGTATGTCCCATCCAAGTAAACAATAAACATTAGCATTGGCTGGATCTCTAGTTCTCTCAAAACATAGAACATCTAAGAATTCAGTCTGCGCTACATATATGTCGGCTATGGCTAAGAAGCAATAGCGATTCTTCACGGAGCAACTTTTCTTAATACCATTAATTTGTGTAATATTAATCACCCTGTAAACGGTCGAAACCGGGCTCGTCTATTGTGTAACAAGTTGAGACTGAAACGTGACCGGTCAAAACTCGACCCCGGATTATATCAAATCAAGGCGTGAAGTTAAATCATCGAACTCGTGACTCCGGGACCGAACAAGATCGAAGAAACTTTATCGGGTGAAATAACGGAAGGCCAAAATATCCGCAATTGGTTAGATATCACGGCGAAAATCTCGACACGTAGCAAGGAGAGGCCGATTAATTAGTAAATTATGTGATTTACCACCTTTAATACAATTGTATCAAGAGTAGTACTCCCCTACTATATAAAAGGGGGTCTGGTTATTTGTAAAACGGATGGTAACACGCATCCCAAAGCAATAAACTATCATTTCTAATGATTATTATCTCGTTGCCGCACCAACTGTGGCATTTCTTGACTAGAGAGTGACCAACCTTCAAGGCTAAGGATGTCCAATTTGTGTGGTTTGCATTTATTTTCTTCTCATTAATTTTAATATTAATCTGTTCTCTCAATTTGTATCAAGTTAAATCAAGTATCCTTAAAACCGCGTATAAATTCAATTGTTATCCTATTTTAGGGTAAACAGTTTGGCGCCCACCGTGGGGCTGAGGATAATAGTGATTATTTGATACAAACCTCTATAACACACACTGCTTTACACTTTCTCTTTGAAGTGTCTTTGATTCCAAGCTAAAATACAAAAATGTCAAATTCTCAATTAGCACCTCTGCACGTTGACAACGAGTCCGATCACCAAGATGCAAATAACAACATAGCACCCAGTAACGAGATACCACCTACTGATACCGCTGGAATTCCTATTGTACATTCGATTGATGCTAATTCACATGTGGCTATCGATGCAAACTTGCCTACTGATCCCGAAAATAGCATTCATGGTAGAGTGCGATCAGCAACTCAAAACACACAAATTGTTGAAGGGGAAGGGATCAGTCTACAAGTGATCTTCGAAATATTGCAGGCACAACATGTGGCAATGGTCCAGTTACAAAACCAAAACCGTGCACCAAGCAGGGTTGAGCCCGATCCTCCCCGGAAAGTCACCCGCAGGGATCAACCGGTCATAGAAAGGTCGAACGAAAACGAATCAGGGGCTAACCCCGAGATTATAAAAAAGCTCAAGGAATTGACAAAACGGATAAAATCAGGGGAGAAGAAGATTGAGGCCAATGATAAAAAAATGGAAACCTACAATTCCAGGGTAGATCAAATACCAGGAGCACCTCCGATATTGAAAGGCTTGGATCCAACAAGTTTGTGCAAAAACCCTTTCCCCCGAGCGCGGCTCCAAAATCGATACCCAAGAAGTTCTGCATGCCCGAGATTCCTAAGTACAATGGAACGACCAATCTGAACAAACATGTCACCTCTTACACATGTGCTATCAAAGGGAATGATTTAGATGATGATGAAATTGAATCCGTTTTGTTAAAGAAAGGGATCCTAACCAGATGTGCAAAGCTCATGGCACTCATGGTCATAGAACCAAAGATTGTCGACAGCTGATAGAGGAAGTAGCTTGTCTATTCAACAATGGGCACCTTCGAGAATTCTTGAGCGACCGAGCCAGGACTCACTTCAGGAATAGGGATTCTAACAAACGGGCAGAACAAGAAGAACCTCAGCAGGTCATCAACATGATTATAATCGGGGTTGATATCCCAGTGGGGCCGATGTTGATATGCACCAAAGTATCCATCACTAGGGAAAATCAACTCGAGACTACGTACCGGAAGGAAGTTTATCTTTCAACAATGAGGACGCCGAAAGAATCGCATAGCCCCACAATGATCCACACACTGGTAATATTTGTACTCGTGAATAAAATTCGGGTCAAATATGTGTTAATTGATCCAGGTAGCTCGGCCAGCATCATTCGATCGAGAGTCGTGGAATAGCTCGGTCTACAAGACCAAATAGTACCCGCAGTCCAAGTCTTGAATGGATTCAACATGGCATGTGAAACCACTAAAAGGGAAATAACATTACCAGTCAATGCCGTCCGTACCATCCAGGAAGCCAAGTTTTATGAGATCGAGGGTGACATGAGATACAACGCCATGTTCGTGAGGCTATGGATCCACAACATGAGGGCAGTGCCTTCGACCCTTCACCAGTTGTTAAAATTCCCAACGCCAGGGGGGATTTAGACAATTTACGAAGAACAACCGGCCACAAAGGAGATGTTTACAGTCGAAGAAGTAATTATCAACACTTGCACCATCAAAGGAGTCAAGGTCGGAAGCAAAACAAGAGGCCAAATAGCAATTACCGATGCCAGCCTCGACCCAACCAGATAAGCAGGGGACTGACGAAGACGACAATTACGGGGTCCCCCGATCCTTTATAGTCCCCGATGATTCCAATGCTACAAAATCAACGGTCGAAGAGCTGGAGCAGGTCGTACTGATCGAACATCGTCCCGATCGAAAGGTATACCTGGGAACGGGGCTAAATCACGAGCTCAGGAAAATACTCATTCATTTTTTTATAGCTAACATGGATTGTTTCGCGTGGTCCCATATTGACATGACAGGGATCCCCCCGGAGGTAACAACCCACAAGCTAAGCCTGGACCGTAAATTCCATCCGGTCAAACAGAAAAGGAGGACCCAGTCCGAGGTCAAAAACGCTTTCATCAAGGACGATGTATCTAAACTCCTTAAAATAGGGTCCATTCGGGAGGTTAAATACCCGGATTGGTTAGCTAACTTAGTAGTAGTCCCTAAAAAGGGGGAAGAAACTAAGAATGTGCGTAGATTATAAAGATTTAAATAAGGCATGTCCCAAGGACTCTTTTCCTTCGCCTAACATCGATCGCATGATCGATGCCATGGCCGGCCACGAGATCCTCAGTTTTCTCAATGCCTACTCCGGGTATAACCAAATACGAATGAGCCCTGATGATCAGGAAAAGACCTCCTTCATCACTAAGTATGACACGTACTGTTATAACGTGACGTCATTCAGATTAAAAAACATCGATGCTACTTATCAACTCTTAGTAAACTGGATGTTTGAGGAACAAATAGGAAAATCGATGGAGGTTTATATTGATGACATGTTGGTTAAGTCCTTGCGAGCAGAGGACCATTTAAAACATTTGCAGGAAACTTTCAGCATTTTGAAGAAATACATTATGAAGCTGAACCCGGAGAAGTGTGCGTTCGGAGTCGGATCGAGTAAGTTCCTTAGGTTCATGGTATCCAACCGATGAATCGTGATCAACCCCAACAAAATCAAGGCCATCCAAGATATCACGGTCATGGACAACGTAAATATCACGCCCCAAACTCGGGGAGCGCGACCGGCGCTAAACCGAGTGAACCCGGCAGAGCAAGCCTGTTAGATTTCCTTCTACCCAAACTCATCCATGAATAAAGAGGATATGTACTCCATTAATCAAACATTCAAAAGATTTCATTAATAACTCCCATTTTATTTTCATTAGCAGCTTCATTCATAATTTCCAAAATATTACAAGTTTATAGATATAACGAAAAACGTTTTGCGAAATACCAACATTTCTAGTTCAATTCCCAACATTCGACAACCACCCACAACCTGTCTACGGAGCCTCTAAGTATGACAGAAGAATAGTATGGAAGTGTCAGCAACAAGGCCCCGGCTATATCTAAAGACATAAAGTGTAACATCAAGTGACATCGGGCCCGGAATAGAATAGGGCTCACCAAAATCTGCTGAATAGGGAGTAACTGCTAACGAGAACCAAAGTTGCCCGCTGCTGAATCACCTGCATCCATTGAAGAGGCAGCGCCCCCGGCAAAAGGGACGTTAGTACATATGGAATAGTACTAGTATGTAAAGCTAATTGTCCTCTTTCAAAATAGAATGCCAATGTAAGAAAGAGAAAATTATGGAAACAACAATCAACAATCAATAATATCTAAATGCCAAGTTAAAACATAATAATTTCAAAATACGAAGATAATATTATTTTTGGTTGGGAGATCTTTAGCATCGATATACCACCGTTTGCAATTCCAACATTCATAGTATCAATACCACCGTTCACAGTACCAATATTCACAATACCAATACCACAGTACTTTTAGCACAGAGTCTGATCACGACCCGATCGGCTAGGCCATCTCATTAGAGACATCAACCACAACCACAATTTCATCAATCAATCTCATCCCAATTAAGGGGAATAATTTTATCACATCAATCTCATCCCAATTAAGGGGAATAATTTTATCACATCAATCTCATCCCAAATAAGGAAAACAATTTTATCACATCAATCTCATCCCAATCTCATCTTTCACATTGTATGAATCTCTACTAATATTTTCAACCAATAACAACAATAATATTTCCTTGGCTCTTTTGTCCATTCACAAGATTCTTTATTCAAAAGACGGTGGGCGTATTTGATATTCCATACTTTCATTTCTTCCCTCATGTATCATCATCATAAATATCAGCATATATACTATTCCGAAAATCAAAACTTTAAGTTCATTAGAAATGAACAATTTAAGCACAATAGATTTCTTTCCGAGAAATGGAGTAAAATAATTGGCAATCGATGCGCAAGTTAAAATCATCAACAAGTAACACACCATTTATTCTTGAAATACTTTTCCCAAAAAGGGAAATACACAATTTCCACACATGAATATGTAAGAACGCAAAACACATTGAAAATACTCACAAAGCATAGCATTTGTTAAAACATCCACATATGGGCATGACTTGAGTTCATAAGCTTTTAGGCAATTCTATTTTCGAAGTCAATTCAGAATAGTTGAATCAAAGCTCATTTCATAACCTTTCTCACATCATTTTATTTCATTGGCACTATTGGCCACGAGTATAACTTTCATTCTTGGCACGTTGGCCACACTTTATATCCCAATTCACTTATCTCACTTCAAACCATCTTTATAGATTATCAACAATAAGACATTTTCAATCAAGACTTTAGGTACACATATGAGCAATTAAGAGTCTTAAGCATATTGGGATTTTCTCACACAATTTGGCATCATAACCTTAATTTGAAACATAACTCAAAGACATAGCATTTTAATATACATATCATTCTTAAACACATTCCCAAAGGATAACATAATGTGATAGGAACATTCGTAACACGTTTTGAAAACACAATTCTCGACACTTTGCTTATTCGGGATAATCGAATTTGTTGGGAACAACTCGAAACATGCTAATAAGGAGCTTGAACCAACCATACTTAAAACTTACAGGAACATTATGGAATTCAATTCTAAGAGAGTAGTTTAGCCAACATACCTCGCTTTGAGCTTTCCTTAAATTACTACAACGTTCCGAAAATTCTAGCATCCCAATCTATTTTGAGACATAACAAAATTGAACCATAATTAGTAAGATATTCATGGTCAAAACTCATTTGAGCATTTTATCAAACACTAGGTGTGCAAATTTAACTACAAGGTTCTTCTACAATATTTCCTTCACTCCACAACCCAATCTTTACTTATTTGAGCTCAATAATCTTCTCACAAACCTTATTAGTACAAGCATGTATAAATAATTGTCACGACCCAAAACCTAACCCGTCGTGATGGCACCTATCGCGATACTAGGCAAGCCGATATTTCCAAAACACTTTCAATATTTAACAAAAATGAATTAAGACATTTAAAATATCCGGAGTTTTTCATAAAAACGGGGTAAAACCCAATAGCATAAGTGCGGAAAAACTAGCCCGACATCGGGGTGTCACTTAGTACATGAGCATCTATACCATGAGCAGTCTAATACAGTATCTAAGGAATAAGAACTGAAATGCAATAAAGATAATGAAGGAGAGCCAAGGCCTGCGAACGCCATGCAGCTACCTCGATAGTCTCTGGAATCAACTTCTCAACTATCAACACCCGCTATGACCGGGAACACCTGGATCTGCACACGAAGTGTAGGATGTAGTGTGAGTACAACCAGTAAGTAACAAAAATAAATAAGGAACTGAGAAGGTAGTGACGAGCTATACAAATACAGTTCATTTTCAATAGTTCCAACAAAGACTACATGCTTTCAAATCCAGCAGTTTAAGTCAACTCAGTTTTATACCGTTCAAGTTCAGGTGATCCGGATATAAAATCTTTCAGAAATTTCATAACAATGACAGATACCAACTAAGTGCATCAACAAATGAAAAGCAAGTACAGCCTCGCAAGGCAACAGTCACTCAACCGGTCACAACAGCTCAATCACTCGGCTCTCAGCCCTTAGTACTCACACTCAATAGGTACCTGCGCTCACTGGAGGTGTGTAGACTTCGGAGGGGCTCCTTACATCCCAAGCGCTATATCACTGTGGCGTGCAGCCCGACCCAATCATATAAGTAGCCATAAGGCTCGTTGCCGCGTGCAACCCGATCCACAGTCCATAAATAGCCATAAGGCTCGTTTCGGCGTGCAACCCAATCCATATACCCTCACATAGCACCCAGCTCGGTACTCAGGCCCTATCTCAGTCACTAAGCTCTCCAGCCCTCTCGGGCTTTCAAAAATCATACAAACTAGCCAAAAGATAAAATATCAAGTATCAACAAAAAACAAGAAGAAATGGATATATGACACGCAAGTCAAACTGTGATTGAGTACAAGACAGCAAATAGCGGCTAATTCAACAAGAACCCGACCATTGAGGGTCCCAGAAGTGAGATCATATGGCTTAAGCATGGTTTCTAACATGAATGACAGTCAAATTTCTAGAAAACAGAGAGAACAGATATTAACAATAAGTTATTCGACTTTACAGGCTCACTGGACGGACCAAGTCACAATTCCCCGCGGTGCATGCCCACACGCTCATCACCTAGCATGTGCGTCACCTCCAAAATAATCACATCATACCAAAAATCTAGGGTTTCATACCCTCAGGACCAGATTTAAAACTATTACTTACCTCAAGCTGCGCAAAATCCTACTCCGAAATGCCTTTGCCCCTTGAATCAGTCCTGAAACACCCCGAATCTAGCCACAAGCAGTATTATACAATTAATATAGGCTAAAAGAATCAATTCCACAAGAAAAACACGAAATTGTAAGCCAAAATTCGAAATAGGCTCAACCCGACCCCCGGGCCCACGCCACAAAATCTGACAAAAGTCACAAAACCCGAAAGCCCATCACTCACGAGTCTAACCATACCAAATTTATCAAAATACGACACCATTTGGTCATCCAAATCCCCAAAATCCACTCTCCAATTCTCAATCCCTAAACCCCCAAATTTCATTTCAAAATCTCACTAATTAAGCGGGGAAATTAGTGGGGAAACAAGTTTTATGATCCAAAACGAGTACAAGAAGCTTACCTTAATAATCACCTCGAAAATATTCCCCAAAATCTCCTAAGTCCAAAATGTTGAAATAAGACTAAAATCGTGAACCCTTGCTTTTAAACCTTCCGCCCAGAATTTTCGCACCTGCGGCCATTTATCCGCACCTGCGGGGCCGCTTTTACAAAAACATTCCCGCTCCTGCGGAAGTCACTTATCCACTGCCTCCGCTTCTGGGATCAAAGGACTGCATCTGCACCTATCGCAGGTGCGGGAAACCCATCGCACTTGCGGCTCGATCTCGCTCCTGCGCCCACCTGCCCGCTTCTGTGGCCATCGCATGTGCGGGAAAATCTTTGCACCTGCGACCTCTGCTCAACTCATCCTTGGCCGCTTCTACGGTTCCTTCCCCGCTTTTTCGGGCATGCACCTGTGGCGCCCACTCCGCAGGTGCGATTACACCAGTAGCAGCAGCACTTCAGCTGCTTCATCAACTCAAAATCAAGTCCGTTAACCAACCGAAATCAAACCGAGTCCCCCGATCTCAACCAAACATACCAACTAGTCATATAACACAATGCGAACTTAGTCGAACCTTCAAATCACCTAAATCAACATCAAAACACATATTACACCCGAATCCAAGACTAAAGAACTTCTAAACTTCCAAATTCCACAAACGATGCCGAAACCTATCAAACCACATCCGATTGACCTCAAATTTGGCACACAAGTCCTAAATGACACCACAAACCTACTCCAATTATCGGAAATCAAATCCGACCCTGATATCAAAATATCCACTACCGGCCAAATTTGCCAAAATTGTAACTTTCGCCAATTCAAGCCTAATTTCACTACAGACCTCCAAATCATATTTCGGACACGATCCTAAGTCCAAAATCACCCAACGGAACTAACGGAATCGACAAAACTCCATTCCGGAGTCATCTTCACACAGTTCCGACCTAAGACTTAAGCTTCTATTTTAGGGACTACGTGTCCCAAAACACTTCAAAACCAAAAACAAGACCTCCCAGCAATTCACATAAGCAGAAACAGATATGTGGAAAGCAGAAAATAGGGGATGGGGGCTATTACTCTCAAAACGATCGGCCGAGTTGTTACAATAATACTCTTACACCCAAGAATCATACTCCCAATCACCCATATTTTACCTCAAACTCAAAATTGAAGACTAGGGGTTTGAATCTTACCTCTTAGATTAAGATCTTGTGATTGGCTTCCTTGATTCTTGAAGATTGGTGCAAGATTGGATGATTAGAATGTTAGGTTTCCTCCTTCTCTCTCTAAAACGCTCTTACCTCTCTCTAAACCCCTCAGAAAAACACCCCAAAATAAGCCCTAAAGGCTATTTATCAAAATGGGGCCGGGTTATGAAAATATAAAAATTAACCCTCCAAAATTAGGTTGCAGTCGTATAATGGACCGCAGAATGGGTATGCGAGTCGCACAATTGACTGTGAAACTGGTGCCTAGAAATGAGCTTCACTGGACAGGTCTGCGACCAGTTTTGTGGTCGCATAACCACTTTTGCGATCGCATAATTGTTCTGCGTTCGCAGAATTGGCCGTAGAATCGCATTCTGCCACCCTTTGGTAATTTGGTCATAAGATCTTGTAAGAGTATCCAAATGACAATCGGTTTGAATCGTTAGAAACTAGACTCGAAGATCTTTCATTCGATAGGTAGATCATCACACATATATATATATATATATATATATATATATATATATATATATATATATATATATATATATATAGAGAGAGAGAGAGAGAGAGATATGCTCATCCAAAGTTGGGTCTTGTGCGTACTCATTTAGAACTTTAATCTATCATGTAATTTCCAACTTGACTTGGACATAGGGCTCTCCTTAGACCCCACATCACTTATAATATACCTCGTACACTTATTATCATATCTAATTGATATCCATCATATTAATAGTCCTCAATAATATAATTAGCGCACAATAACTTTCTTAATAGAACTTAAGTACTTCGAAATTTCTGGGGTGTTACATTCTGCCCCACTTAAGAACATTCATCCTCGAATGTTTTAAATGTCATTTCTCATCATAGATTTACCATCCTTTTACCTCTAACCATCATGCATAGGCACTTATGACTACATGGGTCTTATACTTCCTTTCCAAAATCTCAACTTACTTATGGCCCTTAAAATTGGCTATCTTCACAATTTGTTTTAGAATATTTCGGCGTAGTGTCTTCTGTAACTGGGCCTATCCACCAGTCAGAGAATCACCAAAATCAACCTTACAACATATCCACAACTTGACAAAGCATAACAATGTATACCAACATCACTAATCTCATCATTACAGGCATTGTATTATCAAGAGTGATATCTGGACATGATCTGCACATATTTAAATCATATCACATAGAAAGTACCTTTCAAATCACAATCATTTGACTATACACTCAAGTGAGAACATTTTATTTCCTTAACACTTTTGGCCCTCAAGGTGGCCTCCTCGACTTACAAACTTCTCCATAACACATTAACGAAGGCAATCTCAACTCTCGGATTCTTCTAACAAGGATAGCAAATAGTTGCTCCTCATAATCCAATTATCCATTAACTTCACCTTCTTAGACATAAACACATGAAACACCGGGTACACAGAGAACAATAATAGGGAAACATCATACTCATAGTTTGGCCTATTTCCTTCGAGATTTCATAAGGCCTAATGTGACTACACATACTTTACCTTTATTAACAATGCACATAGCATCCTCATGGAGAAAATATTGAGAATAACCCGTTCACTTTCTTCAACTCTAAATATCTATGCCGAACTCCCAAACTAAACCTTTGGCGATCTCCAACAATTAGTCTAAGATGAGCTAGCTTGTATATGACTATAAAATTTCCTATTCAATATATTTGATCACGGGATGATGCTTCTTCTTTGACATATGCCTTATAGAAGGCATAATCAGAAGGATAAATACATTACCGTCAGTTATTCTTGGAAGACCATGAGTCATGAAAAGGACAACAACAATTGTTTTATTCCATATGTGTCTTGTTCGACAATAGTAAGCCTCGAAGAGAAATGGCCAAGTACATGACACCAGTCGTCTCCTAGAGTGTATGGAAAATCAGTTCAACTCGAAATGAGAATATTTTGGCACCCCGAAGGTGATATGGGTTTCAAAATGCATGAAATTGCATTACGGTCTTCACATCAACTGATACAAGGAATCTATGTCACAAGCCCATGGGGATGAAAAAGAAGTTGAACACATGTGAGATTATTATCATTCTCACAACTTAACCTTTGCCAGTAGTTGGTCCTATATGAGAGGACTGGAGATACGAGGAATTTGTCTTTCAATTCAATATGCTCTTCATAAAACTGCTTAACTTTCAACCTCACACAAGTGAAATCATGTAGCTAGGACATCTTAATATTGGGATGAAATCATGTATTGGTTAGAGAGAATGAACACTTTGCTGTGAGCTAGACATGTTTTTGCTATAACATTTCTCAAGCTGCAATACTAGGCCACTTCATGGGCAACTACAATGCTAGGAAAAATGTGAGTTACTCATTAAGGCATGATATAGGTGGATATGAAATCCATACTGAGATGGGCGAACAAAATGATTTTCTCGTGACAAATTCACGAAAACCTCAAATTCTCGAGAAATGTTATATAGACAAGTGACCATTTCAATTGACACATACACAAAAAATAGGTTCTGAGATATGCCCTCATGTTACTAGATAGTGAAAAGGATTCATGATACTATTCATAAAGGAGTAAAGTCATTGTTCCAACCATAGGAGCCACATACACAGAAGAGAAAGAATTGCTCGAGAATGATCTCAACACTATGTTGTCTTACATTGGATTTGATACCACATAGGTAAACTTTATGACTGTGCATGCATAAGTACAAGTGAGCAGATGTTATCCATTTGAATCAAAACGTTCTGTAAAAAATTCATCAGGTATAGTCCCCTGTTGAGAATTTAGGGAAGCAAATGGGAAGTATTAATCCTAGAGTTATAACTCAATTTCAAGGACATAATTATAGAGCTCAATTCCATTGGAGGTTGTAAATAAGAGAATTTGTGATAGAGTGGCTTCACGAATAATGCGTCTCGTTCAGAAAGTATGCAATGTTTTGGTTAAGACCATATTTATGTAGGCCTCTTCAATATGGTTGTACATATACAACAAGGAAA
This sequence comes from Nicotiana otophora, assembly GCA_000715115.1. NCBI lineage: Eukaryota > Viridiplantae > Streptophyta > Magnoliopsida > Solanales > Solanaceae > Nicotiana > Nicotiana otophora. The sequence goes on along the minus strand of AWOL01S0028546.1, from coordinate 14,094 downwards.
ATAATGCGATGTTTATAATGATGTACTAAGGAGTGACTTACTTGATGACTTTAGATTGACAGGGCAGTACCTTAATTGATTCCCCTTTATTCCACATCCAAAACATATATTAGTACCATAGTGACACACCCCCGAATGATATCTCATACACTTCACACAACGAGGATGGGGTCCGCTAAACTGACTAGCCCCACTTACCTGATATTTACCCTTTTTGCATACATCATAAGCATTCTCCTTAGTCTTTCTCCAAGCCTTCATGGCGGGAGTAACAATCTCTGCAATAGCTCGTTGTATGGACCTTTGGAATTGCCCAAATATACCACCCCTAACACGCTTCTGAGCATACTCACAATATGACACCAAATGTTTATTCCTGCACATCGGGCTGATCGGGATGGCTGTATCCAACCTAGGGAACTTTTTAATCTTGTACCCCCTCTTTCCACAATCATAACATATTTCAAGAATCATCCAATATAAACCCGAGTGGCTATTATTTCATATCAAACATTCCGGTTTATTGATGCAAATAATCCTATTTCATTTCTTAGGTTCTCTCACCACATAATCTGGTGGTGTGGTGACATTACACACTTCCCCTAGAAATTGGCTCTTTCATTCCCTCCTCGATGCCTCGAACTCGTGGGTTGCTCATATGGAAAAGAGACATGACGAGGAAATTACCTTCCTATCTTGAGCTCTATCGAACGATATGGAGTATCAAAGAAGTGTGAAATTCCTAAATATCCATGTAGCCTCCTCATTATAGATGTGGTGGACAACACACCGATAACAAGGACTCTACTAGACACGTCTTTGAGACATCCTAGGACACTTTAAAACCTTAGGCTCTGATACCAAGTTTGTCACGTCTCAAACTCAGGGAGCGCGACCGGCGCTCAACCGAGTAAACTCGGCCGAGCAAGCCTGTTAGATTTCCTTCTATCCAAACTCATCCATGAATAAAGAGGAGATGTACCCCATTAATCAAACATTCAAAAAATTTCATTAATAACTCCCATTTCATTTCCATTAGCAGCTTCATTCATAATTTCCAAAATATTACAAGTTTAGAGATATAATGAAAACCTTTTTGCCAAATACCAACATTTCTAGTTCAATTCCCAACATTCGACTACCACCCACAACTTGTCTACGGAGCCTCTAATTATGACAGAAGAATAGTATGGAAGTGCCGGCAATAAAGCCCCGGCTATACCTCAAGACACAAAGTGTAACATCAAGTGATATCGGGCCCGGAATAGAGTAGGGCTCACCAAAACCTGTTGAATAGGGAGTACCTGCTAACGAGGACCAAAGTTGCCCGCTGCTGAATCACCTGCATCCATTGAAGATGCAGCGCCCCCGGCAAAAGAGACGTTAGTACATATGGAATAGTACTAGTATGTAAAGCTAACTGTCCTCTTTCAAAATAGAATGCCAATGTAAGAAAGGGAAAACCATGAAAATAACAATCAACAATAAACAATATCCAAATGCCAAGTTAAAACATAATAATTTCCAAAATACGAAGATAATATAATTTCTGGTTGGGAGATCTTTCGCACCGATATACCACTGTTCGCAATACCAATATTCATAGTATCAATACCACCGTTCACAGTATCAATATTCATAATACCAATACCACCATAATTTTAGCACGGAGTATGATCACGACCCGATCGGCTAGGCCATCTCATTAGAGACATCAACCACAACCACAATTTCAATTAAAATTTCCAGCACAATCACCACCATGTGTGGGGTATGGTGTCCGATCACGACCCGATCGGCTAGGCCATCTCATTAGAGACATCAACCACAACCACAATTTCAATTAAAATTTCCAGCACAATCACCACCATGTGTGGGGTATGGTGTCCGATCACGACCCGATCGGCTAGGCCGTCTCACCACAATACCGTGTGGATTGACATCATCCTTTTGCATCAATCAATCTCATACCAATTAAGGGAAATAATTTTATCACATCAATCTCATCCCAAATAAGGGGAACAATTTTATCACATCAATCTCATTCCAAATAAGGGGAATAATTCACAAAAATAACATAGGTACAAATGTATTTACCTAATCATCTTTCACATTGTATGAATCTCCACTAGTATTTTCAACCAATAACAACAACAATATTTCCTTGGCTCTTTTGGCCATTCACAAGATTCTTTATTCAAAGCACGGTGGCCATATTTGATATTCCACGCTTTTGTTTCTTCCCTCTCATGTATCATCATCATAAATATCAACATTTATAGTATTCCGAAAATCACAACTTTAAGTTCATTAGAAATGAACAATTTAATCACAATATATTTCTTTCCAAAAAATGGAGTAAAATAATTGGCAATCGATGCGCAAGTTAAAATCATCAACAAGTAACACACCATTTATTCTTTAAATACTTTTCCCCAAAAAGGGTAATACATAATTTCCACTCACGAATATGTAAGAACACAAAACACATTGAAAATACTCACAAAGCATAGCATTTGGTTAAACAGCCACATATGGGCATGACTTGAGTTCATAAGCTTTTAGGCAATTCTATTTTCGAAGTCAATTCGCAATAGTTGAATCGAGGCTCATTTCATAACCTTTCTCACATCATTTCATTTCATTGGCACCATTGGCCACAAGTATAACTTTCACTCTTGGAACGTTGTCCACACTTTATATCCCCAATTCATTTATCTCACTTCCAACCATCTTTATAGATTATCAAAAATAAGACATTTCCAATCAAGACTTTAGGTACACATATGAGCAATTAAGAGTCTTAAGCATATTGGGATTTTCTCACACAATTTGGCATCATAAACTTCATTTGAAATATGACTCAAAGACATAGCATTTTAACACACATATCATTCATAAACACATTCCTAAAGGATAATATAATGTGATAGGAACATTCGTAACACGTTTTGAATACATAATTCTCGACACTTTGCTTATTCGGGACAATCGAATTTATTGGGAACAACTAGAAACATGATAATAAGGAGCTTGAACCAACCATACTTGAAACTTACGGGAACATCATGGAATTCAATTCTAAGAGTAGTTTAACCAACATACATCGCTTTGAGCTTTCCTTAAATTACTACAACATTCCGAAAATTCGAGCAATCCCAATCTATTTTGAGACATAACAAAATTGAACCATAATTAGGAAGATATTCATGGTCTCAGCTCATTTGAGCATTTTATCAAACACTAGGTGTGCAAATTTAACTACAAGATTCTTCTACAAGATTTCTTTCACTCCACAACCCAATCTTTACTTATTTGAGCTCAGCAATCTTTCCTCAAACCTTATTAGTACAAGCATGTATAAATAATAATCTTACACCCAAGAATCATACTCCCAATCACCCATCTTTTACCCCAAACTAGAAATTAAAGACTAGGGGTTTGAATCTTACCTCTTAGATGACGATCTTGTATTTGGCTTCCTTGATTCTTGAAGATTGGATGATTAGAATATTAGGTTTCCTCCTTCTCTTTCTAAAATGCTCTTACCTCTCTCTAAAACCCTCAGAAAAACACCCAAAAATAAGCCCCAAAGGCTATTTATCAAAATGGGGTCGGGTTATGAAAATAGAAAAATTAACCCTCCGAAATTAGGTCTACTGTCGCATAATGGACCGCAGAATAGGTATGTGGGTCACACAATTGACCGTGAAACTGGTGCCTAGAAATGGGCTTCACTGGATAGGTCTGCGACCAATTTTGTGGTCGCATAACCACTTCTGCGATCGCATAATTGTTCTGCGGTCGCAAAATTGGCCGCAGAATCGCATTCCGCCAGCAGTTGGTAATTTGGTCATAACTTCTTGTAAGAGTGTCCAAATGACAAATGATTTGAATCATTAGAAACTAAACTCGAAGATATTTCATTTGATAGGTAGATCATCACATAACTCCTTATATATATATATGATCGTCCAAAGTTGGGTCTTGTGCGTACTCATTTGGAACTTTAGTCTATCATATAATTTCCAACTTGACTTGGACTTAGGGCTCTCCTTAGACCCCACATCACTTATAATATGCCTTGTACACTTATTATCATATACAATTGATATCCATCATATTAATAGTCCTCGTCTTCACACAAAATAATATAATTAGCGCACATCAACTTTCTTAATAGTGCTTAAGTACTTTGAAATTTTTTGGGGTGTTACTGTAAAAGACGTGCAAAGATTAACCGAATGCATAGCTATCGTGGGGAAATTCATATCGGGGTCGTCGGATGAGAGTCACCGATTCTTCTCGCTGTTCAAAAAGAAGAACAACTTTTCATGGACCCAAAGTGTCAAAGAGCCTTGGAAGAGCTCAAACGATATTTATCGAGCCCATCACTGCTTCATTCACCAAAAACAGATGAGCAGTTGTACTTGTACCTGGCAGTATCGTAAATAGTGGTAAGTGGAGTCCTAGTCCGGGAAGAGAAAGGTATACAATTTCTAATTTATTATGTTAGCAGGACCCTAGGAGAAGCCGAGACTAGATACCCTCACCTAGAAAAACTGGCGCTCGCTTTACTAAGCGCCTCTAGGAACTAAAATCTTATTTTCAGTGTCATCCTATATGTGTTGTAACAACTACCCATTGCGAAATATTATGCAAAAACCCGAACTCTTGGGACAATTGGCCAAATGGGTCGTTGAAATCAGTGGGTACGATATTGAGTATCGACCCCGAATAACCATCAAATCTCAAATTTTGGCAGATTTCGTGGCCGACATTACGCCGGCCCTAATACCCGAGGTCGAGCGAGAGTTGATGGTTAACTCAGGGACGTCCTCAGGAATCTGGACCCTCTTTACGGATGGTGCCTCGAACGTAAAAGGGTCCGGACTGGGCAGCATTTTAAAGCCACCAACAGGCAATGTAATTAGACAATCTATCAGAACTATAAAATTGACTAACAACGAGGCCGGATATGAGGCCACGATTGCAGGTCTCTAACTAGCCAAAAGCTTGGGGGTTGAGGTGATCGAAGCTAAGTGCGACTCCCTCCTCGTGGTAAACCAAGTTAATGGAACTTTTGAGGTCAGAGAAGAACGAATGCAAAGGTACCTAGATAAGTTGCAGGTAGCATTGCACCGATTCAAGGAATGGACTTTACAACACGTTCCCCGGGATCAAAACAGTGAGGACGATGCCCTAGCTAACTTAGGATCATCGGCCGAAGACGAAAAGCTTAATTCGAGAGCAGTGGTGCAAATCATGAGATCGGTATTAGAAGAAGGTCATACAGAGAAAAACTCTACAAGCCTGACTTGGGATTGGAGAAACAATACGTAATATCTGAAGACCCATAAATTACCCTCGGATTCAAAAGAATCGAGGGCCCTCCGTACGAAGGCAACTCGATTTTGTTTGTCTGAGGATGGAACCCTATTCAGGAGAATGTTTGATGGTCCACTGGCAATATGTTTGGGATTAGGAGATACCGATTACGTTCTGAGGGAAATTCACGAGGGCACCTGTGGAAATCATTTGGGCACTGAATCGTTGGTTCGAAAGGTGATCAAAGCAGGCTACTACTGGATCGACATGGAAAATGATGCGAAGGAGTTCATGCGAAAATGTGATAGATGCGAACGACATGCTCTGATGATACACCAACCGGGAGAACTGCTACATTCGGTTTTATCGTCATGGCCGTTCATGAAATGGGGAATGGACATCGTCGGCCCCCTTCCATAGTCACCCGGTAAGGCTGAATTTATTTTGTTTATGACTGATTATTTTTCTAACTGGATGGAGGCCCAAGCATACAAAAAGGTCAGGGAGAATGAGGTCATCGATTTCATTTAGGACCATATCATATGTCAGATCGGAATGCCGGCCGAGATCGTGTGCGATAACGGGAAACAATTCGTCGGTAGCAAGGTGACCAAATTTCTCGAAGACCACAAGATCAAAAGGATCCTATCAATGCCCTATCACCCTAGTTGGAACGGATAAGATGAATCAAGCAATAAAACCATAGTCCATAACCTTAAAAGAAGGTTGACCGACGCCAAAGGAAAATGGAAGGAACTCTTGCCCTAAGTTCTTTGGGCATATCGTCAACCTTGAAGTCCAGTATCGGGGTTCTCATTAGTTTATGGAGCCGAAGCTTAGATATCGATCGAGGTCGGAGAACCAAGCATCAGATTCCGATATGCAACAAAGGAATCAAATGACGAGGCCGTGAATACAAGCCTAGAGCTATTAGATGAAAAGCGTGAGGCTGCTAGTGTTCGTCTGGCTGCCCAAAAGCAGCGGATCAAGAGATATTACAACAGGAGAACCAACCTTTGTTATTTCAACTTCATGGACTTAGTGTTAAGGAAGGTCACACTGAACACCCGAAACCCGAACGAGGCAAAATTGGGGCCGAACTAGGAAGGTCCATATCATATCATCGAAATCACCGAAAAAGGATCCTATAAGCTCGGGACGATAAATAGTGAACAACTACTGAGCAATTGGAATGTAACTCACCTAAAACAATATTACTGCTAAGGTACGACCCCATTCATTTTCTTTTGTTTAAATTTCGAACTAACTCTTGCAGGTAATCGACGAGGAAAAGTACGAGATTTTAGGTCTGAAAATGCGAGTTGCACTCTTTTTCCCTTGAATCGATTTTATCCCAAATGGGTTTTTTGGCAAGGTTTTTAACAAGGCAACAAGTAAATCATGCTAACATAGAATCAAAGGCCAGAAACGAACCGGTAAAAGTGATCAAAACAGTATTCGAGGCCTCACTTCGATCAACCTCAAACACTAGGGCATTACCCCATGATATCCACTTTAGCATGGAAAGAGATTTTAGTATTGAAGGGTCTCGATCGGTAGGATTCAATGTAAGGGGACAAACAGTCAAATGAACCGTACCCACGTAGACTGTTCAAACCCTGATAAAAAGCATGTACACATGCATCCTTATTATGCACAAGAATAAAGAGAAGTCTATTCCTTGCAATCATCTCATATTTTAATATGTCTTAAAATTTCTTCTTTACATTCCTTGAAAGTATTTCCAACTTCCGATCCCCTAAAGGAAACGAGCCCAAGGGCCACTTATAACCAGAGTTCGAATGATCACTCTGTCACTCGGGGACTGCCGTCCAAAAATTCAGACGGCCCAAGCTACTAGACCTCGGGGGCATAAGACCTATTAGGCAACCCCCGAATTTTAAAGGCCACGGCCACTCCCGCTCAGGGACTATTATCTTGGGCAAGCCTGGATAACTCGGGAAAGCAAGTCCAATGGACGGCTCCCGAACTAGAAGGCTAATGCCATCTTAACACGGCTTGGAGACGTCCGAGACCCGTAACAAAAACTAGGCCTTCGAAAAATTTCATAACCGGTTCTAAAGGCTATCCTCAGCAAGCTATAACTATCTTGGGGAAAAGACTTCGGTAACACCGACTCCCTATAATGCTGTAACACAAATTAACGTTAAAAGCAAGGTTTGTTCGAACCCTCGAACATAACCTACTTATTTCATGCTAAGGTATTTCGACCTTTTGCGAATACAAATAATAAAGGCAAAGGAAAAATTCAAAAGCTATGAAATAGAAAAATCCTTATATATATAAAAATTTCTTTACAAGGGTTGAATAACCCCGATACATATTTTTTACAAAGGTCGAACGGTCTCAACAAAAAGATAGTACATAAAGCAAGAAGATCCTAAATAGCCTAATCTTCATCGTGGGCCACATCATCACCTACGGGGTCTTTACCACCATCAGATTCACCCGATTCTTCAGACCCCTCGGAATCCTCCTCGGGATAAGCCAGCTTCCGGGCCTTGGCTTTGCATGTCTTGGAATTCTCGATTTCAGCCAATATATCAAAATTCTGAGCATGGACTCCCTCGAGGGCCTCCCTTCGAGATTTCCACCTCGCATGCTTCACCATGTTTTTAGCTAGTTCCTGAATCGCCTCGACAACAGCCTTGACTTGGACCACTTTATCATCGGCCACGATCTTGGCCACGACAACCTCTGACTTGGCCGGCTCAAGCTCCTTGGCCATATTCTCTTGACCAGAAACAACCGAGTTCATATGAGATTGGAGCCCCTCGATCGTTTTGTCTTGCACCAAGTTTTTCTCCTTTACAGTCCGAAGCTGAGCCTCAGCCAAAGCTAACTGTGCCCAGTAGTCTCCTTTTCCGAGGCCAGGCGATCCATATTTTCTTCCATTCTTCGGCCTCAGCATTCACCGTGTCCACCTCTACCTGGAGTTGCCCGATCTGGTCAAGCCTCTTTTGAACCTGTGATTTCGGGTCATTAGCCAACGTGTCTGAATCATCACCACTAAGTTCAAATATTTGTCTTACCTGCTCGACCAGATCGGCATGCCCCTTTTTAGCCGCTTCTAACTCGGCCTAGAGCTTCTCACTAAAAAGCTTGTAAGCATCCTTCTTCTCAACAAGCTCCCGAGTCTCGGCCTTGTGACACTTGAATTCCTCCCAGTATCGGAGAAAGGCCTCGTGATGAAGCACCGAGGCCTGCAAGCACAAAGGAAAATGTTACGATTATTCATGACTAAATCTAAGTACATTATCAAGGGACATTCGAAATTACCCGATTCAGCGCATGTTGAGCTTCGTTGAAAAGGCAGGGCACTTCTACCTCGTTCATTCTAGCTTGATCCTCCTCGGTCACCAAGAACCAAGGTAACTGGCAATCCCCGCCGGGGCAGAGAGAACCCGGGCGTCCTCCGGAATGGAAATACAAATTGCTCGTCTCCGAATAGGATCTACACTTGGAGCTGGGAACTAATTCACGAATTTTAGGCTTGAAGAATACCATCCAATTCCCGGGGACGGTATCTTCTTTGGTACCGGTATGTCTCCTAACTCGGTAACATCCTCCGAAGCAGTAGAATCCAGGCCATCGAAGAAATTGTGGAAAGAATCGGCTACTCCTTGGGCCTCTTCGCCGAGGTTACCTCTCAACATCTGAGCATCATTTATCATAGAATTGCTAAACGAAGGCGACCCATAGAGAACAATCACCCCAAGCGCCTCCTTAGGCACACTATCTTCTGACCGAGAAGTATCGATCACAGTCTCTTTTTTGACATCCCTAGCTCGGGGCAAAATGGTCTCGACCCTCCCCGGCTCGGAGACTTCAACCACCGCTTCCTCTACGACCTCCATGGCTTGAGGCAGTTTGGAACTGCTTCTCATGCGGGACACCAATTCAGAATCTTCTTCTTCTTCGGACTCATCCCTCAACCGATGGAGTATGTCCGATGATAGTTCTCGGGCGTTGGCATTCTTAGGTTTGCATGCCAGCCGCTTCCTCGGTCTCTTCTTTTCAGGGCTCGCGGAACTCGGAGCGTTCTTCTTTTCTTCTCTTTATCCTACTTCGGAGCAAGGGGATCGGAGAGTATTTCATCTTCACCAGACGGAGGCCTCATCTCGACATCCTTCCCAAGGCCTACAAATAAAATGAGATGAGTAAACTCGGAAAGAAACCCAAGTAGTGTCAGTTCTAGGAAAGAATCTTACCATGATAACGAGCCTCCCACCAGCCCTTCGAAAGTTTGCGCCACGCACGCTCGGAGTAGGGCTTTTGCGACACGATGCACTCAACCCACTCCTTGAGTCGGGGAACTGCATCCGACATTCGAGCAGCAGCTGCACCACAAAACATCGATTAGATGAGAGGAAAGGGAAAGTAATAAACCAAAATCTTAAAGATGAGGTTGTACTTGCGTTTCATGTTCCATTTCTCGATCATTAGCATTTTCTCGGCCGGGATTAGATCCGAGGTCTTCACTCGAACGAACCGGCACAACCATCCTCGATCTCAATTTTTGTCTATGCTCGAGAATGAGGCCTTAGTGGCCTGACGGGCAAGCTTTATCAATCCCCCTCGGTAGAGCCAAGGACTGTACAGACGCATGAGATGGTCGATGGTGAAGGGGCACTTGTCGATTTTTGCTTACAAAGAAATAGAGGAGAATCACTATCCTCCAGAATGAGGGATGGATTTGACCGAGAGTTACCTCATACCTCTTATAGAATGCGATAATGACCGGGTCTAGAGAGCCCAACGTGAAGGGATAAGTGTAAACACTTTAAAACCCTCCACGTGGGTGATGATTGACTCCTCGGGCGTAGGCGCCACCACGTGTTTACCGACACAATTGCAATCTTCCTTGACTTTGGGGAGGAGATCATCAGTGATAGAGCATATATATCTCGAGACCGGCTCGTATCGACTCGGTACGAAAGGGGGTTTTTCAACTTTGAAGTCAGCACCGATTGGGAACCTCGAAGGAACGAACATAGTTAAGGGAGGCTCCAGTGTCTTTTCCTCGACAACAGTGGGCATAATATATTCGTCTTCAGACGGTCTCGAGGAAAAGGGAGTTTCTTTTTGAGGAACGGATTTTGAAGTCTTTGCCATTGCTTCTGAATAAAGGTGAAGAGATGGAACTGATGAAAGAGAGGACGTAATTGGCGGATAGTTTATGAAAGTTTTTAGAAAACTAGAAGGGAAAAAGTTCTAAACTTAAGCCGGGAAAACCAGAGGATGAAGGTGATGAAATTTTCTTAAAATCACAAGAACAAAAGTTTGAACGTAAAAGTTCTAATAGATAGAAGGGTGAAATATTTATAGTTTGCAAACGACGGTTTAATACCTGTAATGGCCGACCAACAACTAACACACATTTAATGCCTTGGAGACCGGACCGACGGAACGTTTCAGTTACCTTTGGTCGCCTACGTCATGATTTATCGAAGCAAGGTTCGGAAGTTCATATCATTTCTCGTCGTCTTCTCTCCGAAAAACGAGGGGACTATCTGTATAAGGTCGAAAACCGGACTCGTCTATTGCATAATAAGTCGGGACTGAAACGTGACTGGTCAAAGCTCGACCCCGGATTATATCGAACCAAGGCGCAAAGTTAAATCATCGAACTCATGACTCCGGGACCAAACAAGATCGAGGAAACTTTATCGGGCCAAATAACAGAAAGCCAAAATATCAGCAATTGGTTAGATATCACGGCGAAAATCTCGGCATGTATCAAAGAGATGCCGATTAATTAGTAAATTATATGATTTACTACCTTTAATAGAATTGTATCAAGAGTAGAACTCCCCTATTATATAAAGGGGGATCTGATTATTTGTAAAACATATGGTAACACGCATCCCAAAGTAATAAACTGTCATTTCTAATGACTATTATCTCGTTGCTCTGTTCCGGCACCAATTGTGGCATTTCTTGACTAGAGAGTGACCAACCTTTAAGGCTAAGGCTGTCCAATTTGTGTGATTTGCATTTATATTCTTTTCATTAATTTCAGTATTAATCTGTTCTCTCAATTTGTATCAAGTTATATCACGTATCCTTAAAACCGCGTATAAATTCAATTGTTATTAGATTTTAGGATAAATACATCATTTAATTAATACCATTAATTATTATCACCCATTAATTAATACCATTAATTATATTACTCACATTATATTGATTATTGGGAAAAAGATATATCAACAATCCAAAGACAAAAACGGCAAGGCTGTTTCTCCAAAGTGAAACTTCAATCAGTAGACACCTCATTCTTATGGGAACACAGTAACTACTGAGATAACTTGGTAGGTAAAGTGACGCGTGTGGAGGCCATAAAGTAATGAGATAATCTCAAAGATGGGTAAATTGGTCCGCACAACCAAATATAAATAAAAAGACTACAGTACTAATACAAAGTGGCCCAATAAGAATAACACAGAGGAAGATAAAAGGAAAAATGACCATTTGTAATCCCTCAAAATTTTAATAACTCATATTTTTTTCATTGATACAAAATGTCCCTCCTGTCCAAACATATTACATTTAATAGCTCAAAATATTTATCTTGTATATTCTTTGTATAGTGACAGTCTATTATATATAAATTGTATAGTGACAGTCTATTTAGTATATTTCTTGTATAGTGACAATCTATTTTATAGTGACAGTCTATTTTGTATATATTTGTATAGTGACATTCTATTGGTTATAAATTGTATAGTGACAGTCTATTGTATATAAAGTGTATCGTGCATTTTGCAGTATATCCCTAATATATCACTAATGTATCCCGACCACTTTTATCTATCTAACATGTATAGACTGTTGTATCGTTATATAAAAGTGTATATATTATTATACATTGTATAAAATTTATATATAAAGTGTATCGTGCATTTTGCGGTGTATTCCTAATGTATCATTAATGTATCTCCAAGTATTTTTATGTATCCAAAGTGTATAGACTGTGTATATATATATATATATATATATATATATATATATATATATATATATATATATGTGTGTGTGTGTGTGTGTG